>CP099850.1:15454007-15641507 GCA_030062745.1 Capitulum mitella | reverse complement strand
TGCCCGGAAAATGAGCTCGGAGGGGAGGCGTCAGCGGCAGCCTCCTCTTCCGGTCGCCAGTGATGGGCCGTCCTGCAGACGTGACGGCTGGACGTCATTGGCGTTAGCTGCACGGTGTTGGTGGACACTGGCTGCACGCTCAGCATCGCGCTCATCTCGCGCTACCCGAGAGAGCAACGGATTATAATTCTAACAGTGAATGCCGAGCGGTACGCCTTCAAAGGGGACCCAGCCAGTGCCAGTCTGCCTCAGTGGTAACGCACCAGCCGACCTTGACGTTCTGGTGATGGTAGCGATTCGGGCTTAAGTACTCGCCGATTGCTGGGTCACATGGTGCCCATGACTAAAGCTCTATGAAGCACCTGGAATAGAGATAGTCCGCAAAACAGTATTCGAATTTCACGTGAAAAGGAACACAACTAATTCATGTCAAGAAGAATGCCACGATCGGCCTGGTACATCGCTAAACAGGTGAATAGATAATTGAAAACCCGATATCTGCCAGAAATCCGAGAACACTTTCAATATAAGAGGAATCATCACATAAAAGATTGCCTAAACTACGATCACTGACATCATGGTACTGGACACGCCCAGCGTCAAGCTGGCGAGAGGCAACGAGCACGTGGTGCACTAAAAGTGTTTGGTCACATCGAGAGCAGAGACCTCTCTTCTCTCCACACAACAGGTATCGTTGTGTGGCAAAGGTGTGACCAGCACGCAGCCGACATAGCGTCACTTCCTCTTTTCTCGACTTCCGAAGACCGAAGACTTAGGACGACCATGATGCCAAGCGGGCTTCACAGCTTTCGGTATGGTGTTAGCAATGGCCCAGCTGCGCTGCCGTTTTCCTAGCAGGAAGATGGCAAATGGCTCGATGACAGTCCCTAGCTGGGAGCGGGAATGAGCGCGTGAAAGGAGCTTCCGCTGCTCGCTCTGCTGCTGCATCAGAGAGCTCGTCCCCGAGTTTCGACATGACTCAGAATCCAGCATTGGACGACTGTCCTGTCACCTCGTTTTGGCAATATCAGCAGCAATCAAATATCCTGAACTATGAGATGTGATGGACAAAAACCATCAGCGCCAAGAGGCTCTTCGGTCTGTAAAAATAACATGCAAAAAGTTCTCACACACTTCAATACAACGCAATGAACGGTTACAAACGTACGCAACGTGAAGGACCGAGTAACGAACCCGCTCACAAACGCACACCTTAAACCCACTTCCGTTCTAGAGCCGTCGGCATACATTGCCACGAGCACTTCGAACGACCCGATATGTTTTAGCGCACTTGCCTGGAGCTCAAGAGGCGGCATGTCACCCTTCCTGGTTACCGACAAGGACACGTTAGTCACTGGTGTGGACCAGGTCACACAGGACGTCTGCAACTGACCTAACCGCATTACACCGCGCTACTTTGATTCCGCTTTCATCAAAAAGTGCTCAGACTCTGAAACTGGACGGGACAGAACGCGTGACCCAGCCCCCGCGGAACAAAGTCAGGAAACGACGTGAGAGCACATACGCTGACGCGCGGTGATCGTGAAACTGCCGGAGTTTCAAAGCGTACCGCATGCCTAGCGTTTCTCGCCGTGGGGAAAGCGGCAGTTCGTGTGCCTGCGAAAGGAGACTCATTGCTGGTGGCGTGCGAAAGGCCCCGGTGACGATGCGCAGAGCTCAGTGGTGGATCGTGTCCGGCAAAACAGGCGTAGTCTAGTTTGGAGCGGATTGGAAGGCGATGTCAAAATAAGAGATTGCCGGGACGCTGCCGAGTCCTTCAGGGTAAACTGCTTCGTCCCATGTTACATATCGTCCTCAGCCAGCTCCACGTCCGCTTCGGGCAGCCGCAGCAGCAGTCACTCAAGCTCTGTGACTTGCTTCCAGCAAATTTCAAGAGGTGGACAGCAAGGGAGCCGACCGTGACGCGGTATGCACGGTTTCTGGACCCCGTGCCAACGGCTGAGGCTGGGCACAACATCTGGATGGAAAGGTAGAAGGGAAAGAATGAGCTGCCAAGTTATAGAGTGATACAGACACCAGACAAGTGTCCGCAGCCGCTGCTCCCCAACATACACAAGCTCCTCCGGGTATTAGCCGCGCTGCCAGTGTCAACGGCCGAACCGGAGCGGTTGTTCAGCCGCGTCCACCTCCAGGCGACGCTCGATCAGACCCACGACAACCACAGAGCGTTTGCAGGTCCTCTGCCGTCTGCAGGCCTACCGGCAGTCGCTCGGTAACGACGCGGCCGCCGCTCTCCAGGAGTTCTGCTCCCAGCCCTGAAAACGGGGTCTCGGTCTGTAACCGAGTGCTTCTCTTCACAGCGTTATACCTTCTTCACTCTGCTCATGTTCTTTGTTTCTCCCCGCGAGTTTGTGGACTTTGTGGCTGGCTGTGCCATACTGCATAGCATGATTAAAAGCTTTGCAACGTTATCTGATATTCCAATGCCGTTTCTACAAGGTGCATCGCTGAGCATCTGTTCCCGATCACTGCAATGTACGCATGATCTCGATGTCCATCCAAAACACCAAAGCAAAGTCAATCAGTAGATTAGTCGTTGCGGAGCAATGTTCATCTTTCAACGTTAGGGGCAGCCCAACTGCCCGTCGCTTGCTCGGAAAGGATCAGTTTCCGGAAAGTTTAAGTTATACGATGCTATGATATCGTTTACACACGTACATAAACCAACTATGTCTTTCTTGAAGTTGGCGCTCGCGACTGCTCGAAAGCAGCAAAACAAAGGCTTGTGTTAATTTTCAGCTACGGACCTTTTCTGAAGGCTCAGTAAGATAGAATATGCATGTTTCCTGTACTGTGCATGTGATTTCACTGCAGATCTAAGGCACCACAGTAAAACCAACAGAAGTGCTGGACGTTACAATGTCATGACTATTTTGCAAGGCCAACCATATAAGCCCCACTTCATGTCTCTTACGTTGTGCAGAGTTAAGGCTATGTGATATGGTATCTTTCGTGAAGATTCAGAAGCCTTAACAAGTCTACACTAAATTTATTACGCCTTCACACATCTCCTGAATGCAGATTTTTTGGCCATGTGTGTACATCGTACGGTGTTTTCAGAAACCTCATGAAATAAAGCAGCCAAAATCAGTTTTTTTCCTTCAGGTGTGGGCTGACGCCCAGTGATGGAAAATGGTACCCCATGGAGGGGGTGCCCCTACTGAAATTCCAGGAACCGCCCCTGATAGGTGCTGACAATTCAGCGGCCTTCATCAGCCAACTGCCCACGGTAAAAGGTAGGCACTGGTGGTCGTGGAGCATCCATGCTGGTTGACACGGGAGCCTTACCATGATGGTGGACACGGAGCCGCAGTCAGCGTGACACCTGAGGGGTTGTACAGGAGCATGATGTCTATGAATCCGGCTAAGATGAGGCCTGAGGTCTACAGAGCGACCGGCTTCAGGGTGCTGGGAGTCATCAGCACCCCTGTGACCGCACCGCCTCGTCGCAAGGCACAAGCGGCGTTGTACGTTGCTGGTGCCAGGAACCCACTGCTTGGTCGTGACCTTCAGAGACAGCCGGATGTGGCCGTGCAGAATGGCGACGCCGTGTGTGTTGCTGAGCAGGTGGTGCCGGCCCCAGCCAGCGGGGGATTCATGCTCAAGGTAAGGCCGGAGCCGAACATCCTCCCTGTCAAGACGAAGCAGCGCTCGCTGCCGCACGCCCTGAGGATGCCCTGTGACCAAGCACCTCCAGCAGCTGGAAACAAAACATCATCGAGCAAAGCGGCCCGGACGGATTAACGCCGCAAGCCGAAGCCGACCCGCCCGCTCCGCAGCCGCACCGTGGCCCTGGCCGGTGACGAGAAGCGTCACCGGCGGCCGGGCCGGGGGCAGTGCTTGGCTCATCGGCACTGCGGCCGGTGGCTCTCGAAGAATTGAACTCTGTCGTTCTTGTACGTAAATGCTTGTACCATCACGACAGCGATCATGCTCCATGTATAAACGGACAACAGGGGCACCCGTGGAAGAAGAAGAGAAATCGATCAAGGCTTACTTTAATTACATCACGAGTTTCTTATTTCGTTATCCAAAGTGGCGAATACGTACATTTGCGGTTCGTATCAAACAGCCCGCGCGTTTTCCTTTTTGTGGGTGCGCGCTAGCTTCATGACGTGCTGGTTGCGGTATATTTAATAAAAACGAAGGACGTGGTGATGTCCCTACGATAAAGGTGAGTGCTCGCGTTTATCTTATAAAGCTATCCAGGACTGACTGATGAACGTTGTCTACCTACAAACCTACCTCTTTTGTTAGCAAAATTCTGCTTAAATTGAATGACTGTTTGGAATCACGCATCAGCGCCAAATGCCCGAATGGTAACATCCCATGGTGGCTGTCTTACTGGAAGGGAAGAAAAGTATGTGTACTGACCTAGTGGCCGCCCATTGTTGAGAGATAACGCTAAGTTGTGGAGTCGCTGGTGCGTGATAAGTGTGATATCGTGAGGGAGTACCTCTACAAGGCTGTACCTATGGACCGAATCGTAGTGGATCACTTGCGCAGAAGTGACAAGCTTTTCAAACTTGTCTTCTCTGAGATACCAGAAGCAAAAGCCAGACTTCGTCAAGCAGATGAGACTCCATACCTTATCGTGGTAAGATTCAGGTCCGTGACGGCCAGGTGTGCTACTCGAACCTGGATGGTAATGACAGACGGCGCATCTCGCCACTATGACAGACAGCGCATCTCGCCACCATGACAGACACGGAGCTACTGCAAACGTTTCTGGGTAAGCAGCGAGGCCTGCAGCTTAAGTGCTTGCTGCTGGACTATCTCGCAGTGCTGACGGAAGTGCGAGACTCAGCGGACCAATTCGTAGTGAAGCGTGAGTGCGATGCTCTGCTCTGTTTCTGGCCCTGTTTCAAACGAGGACTGTCACTCCGCATTTGCTTGTTTTGTTTGTGCACTGTTACGAGACTGTGGCTCGGGTCAGAAATGTGGAGACCTTCGAACAGCAAAATGATGAGAAGGTGAATCGTATCGTCACGTCCACTTTTTTCTCTGTCACAAACTTCCAAGGGCAGATAATGCAACGACGAGCTCGTGTCTTGAAACGTTCTGTGGGACAGATTTAGCGCAAAATGCTTAGCTAGCGTGCGGCAACTCATCTTACATCTATGATGTTTGGAAACGTTGATGTGAAAGACCTGAGCTCTGTGATGCATGGTTCAAGCAAATAAAGTTGTTTCAGAACATAGGTTTGTGTTCAACTGGAGAAGTACGGGAAATTTTTTTCTTTCGATCCGCACATGGGTCTACGTCTATGAAGACCCAATTAATTCTGGTCCGGAAACCGTGCGCAATCTCTAAAGTTTTCAGCTCCTTAAATTAAAATTTTCGGTCCACGTGTATGTCCACGCGATGGTCCGACACGTCCCGGTAGCCCCGAATACGGGGAAGCGTTCCTGTAATGCTTTTACACCTGCTAAGGCACGTCGACATTTTTAATCTCGAGGGCATATGTGGCTTAAAAGATGCAGAAGAATCTGGCGTGTCATGAATCGCATGCGATTCCTTACAGAATGGTCTTCTGATCTCAATTTTAATTTTCTGAAAAATGTTGCCCATTTCGGTCGTCGCCAAGGCCGCAACGGTAGTTGCCGACTTTGCCGCCAGAGGCGCCACTAATATCGTGGCCGCCGCTGGGCCCTATCGTGTGATCAGGGATTCAAGGAAGTGTTCATATCAACTTTGAGAAATGCCTTGGCTTGTTGGTTTGGAACTCGGAACGGAATGAACAGTACGAGGGAACTCAACCCGCGATATTCCAGAAACAAAGAATTACGGTTGCACAGAGTTGGCAATAGAAGAGTTGGCGTACCAGACATAGTTGTACTTTTCTTCGGTATGTCTAGGGGCTATACAGGACTATTAAGTGCATGGCCTGGATACCGAATGCAAGCAGCACCTGAACGTGGTTTGACAGCCTCCTGGTACAGTATCAGGAGCCCACCTCATGGAAGCTTCGACCGGTACCGCGGGAGCCTCAGCGGCGGACACAGAGGGAGCCTCAGGAGTGGCTGAATCAGCGCAGTAAAGCAGTATTCAGTTATTGACGAACACGACCACAAAAAGACAAATCATCACAGACCGCGTCGTCAAGGGTCTAGAGCCAGCTGGCCCGGACACAAACGCACGAGAGTCTGCTCAGGTCGCGCACGTTTCGTGGACCAGTTCTCCTTTAGCCTTATTAACTTCCTGAGTTCATTTCAACACTTTCCATGCATTGTTATGCATTGGTGTAAAAATCTGGTATTGTTAGGAGGTTAGGCGTCTTGTTCTTGCTCCATCCCCGCACACTTTTCTGGATGTTCCTACGCTCTGCTTCTACAACTGCACACTGGGCGGGAAGAAAGTGCTGGGGACACAAATGGTCCCACGGACATTTGTGGGACCACTTGCGGTTCCACAAATGTCCCGCGAATGTCCCACCGGGACATTCGCGAAAATGCAGCAAGGAAGAGCGATCAGTACGAAGGACAAATGGCTCAAACATGTAGGGCGCCTTTTGCCGTCACCATTTTATGTCCGCGCAGGACATCAGACCAGCGGCTGATATGATGAAGACGACTGGTGTAGAAAGGTACTACGAAGACTGCGAGTCACCAGAGAGACGGTGAGGAGCGCGTCACGGCTGGCAGTCATATCGACACGTCGAAAACAGAATAAACAAGAAATGGCGTGGCACAGCATGCCACTAGAAATCGCGACGACCGAGACCAACATCAGCAACTTCTGTCCTCAACTGGCAGCGCTCACCACCGGGCACGCGAATCCCGTTCGGCTCCACTCACGGCTCAGAGGCAATGAAACCGAACCCAACGCCCGGGTCAAAATCTGACTGCTTTCGAGCACCATACTGCACTCAGGCGAACCTTCTTCGTTCCCATCATTTCCTTTACCAGGACTGGTTCTGGTGTAATACAGGTGACAACACTCCCATCCATCATTTCCATTTGCAAGCAGAGGATCAGGTGAGGTCATTCATTTGTGCGAATCTTTCCCAGTGTGTTCTATACCCGGCCAAAGGGCCGCTTTTCAGTTTTCTGACACTTCAAGGCTGAGTGTACATAGTGTTATCATGACAATGCAGCGATGGAAAGAAGACAGTGGATAAGTGGAACAAAATAACTGAAGAATCGAGACCCCCTTTCCTCACCAGCAAGGCTAACAAGAGACGTAACTATCACAGCAAGCAGTCTCATCATTGTTAGCGCCTCAACTCATTTTCACCAGCGCACTTCACGCTCCGAGTTGCAAAGCAGTTTCATGCAGCGTTCCGACGACGTTTATCTCTTTATTTATACACATACTTGGGGACCGCGGCCACAGAGGACGTTGCCACCACCGAGGAAGTTTCCACCACAATGAAGATGTTCAAGCCGACGACACGTTCGGCAGGCGAATGGGTTTTTTGATCAGTTCGACAGCGTGCAGCTGATTCACAAAGCTCCCATGACCACACGTGAGTACCACTAGTACCTTCGGTACAGTACTACCTCATATCCACGCTTCTCCATCTCCAGCTCCCCATCTCCATCGACATCTCCAGCTGGATGTCGCGGGTTTGGTGGCCTGGATGATCTGTCCTTCCCGCGTCGCCACCGATTTCAGCCGGGCCTCGATCCGTGCTGTGTCAGCGGCTATCACCATGACGCCGCTCCTGGACTGTCCAGACCACCGCTGGTGGGCAGTGAACGGCGACAGAGCAAAGCCGCAACCTTGGTAAGCGTGTGTAAAGTTCACATCTCACAGCAGTTCTCCAGCGTCCCGCAGGCAAAGCGGCGTGACAGGCACAGCGCGATGATTTGCAGACGGCCCTGTGGGCAGATACAGCTGGTTACATGCCCGAATGATCTGGACAGCTTTTTCAGCCACCTACGCGCCTGCCACGCCCAGGACTTAACCCATTAGTGACGATATATTTATAACGGTGTCTCTAGACCATTTTGCGTGGAGCGATGCGGAGTGGTCGCCACTAAAGACTTCTAACATATCCCACGGGTTTAGTGAAGAGCTGCGAGTGTGTTTGGTCGGAGTGTCCAACCTATATCGTGCATCCTTCTTTACCCGGATCTACGCCTACATGTCGAAAACACGCCGGTGAGTCTATGGAGCGTCTAAATCATGGTGGAAGCTAGATTTTGTTTTGTGGTGTCCTCAGAATCACTCTCGAACTCCCTGATATGAAAAAGTTTCCCTAGAGTGAGATGCGCCTCAGCTGAGCAGGCTTCTGCACAGCCCAATATATATATGGCCATGGGCAGTCGGGTGGTCGAATATTACGCATTTCCAATTTATTCTTATTTTCTGACGTGGGAAGCTGCTGGACCTCCTAGATCTCGCTGAAGAGGATGGACAGCATGGCACCGACATCTTCATTTGTCCTCCTGACGTCCACGAGGACAGCGATGGTGACTCAGGGGATGAGGACGGCTGCGGGACGGTCGACAACCTCAATCGCAACCTCCTTCAAATGGAGGCTGAGATCGTTCGCAGCGGAGATGATTCCGACGAGGAAGAAGACGTAGCTGCAGCCTCAGGTGGCTTCAGATGGGGAAAGCGGGAGGTGGCTTCCTTCCTCAAGGAGCGGGTGGAGCAGTGCCTGTACCCCCAGCAGGACTTCTTCAAAATGACGTCTGTCCAGGTGTTTGAGTTCTTCTTTGACGACGCCTTCTTCCGACACCTTCAGCACGAGATCTGCCGGTACAGCCAGTGGAGTGGGAAGCACGTCCTGGAGCCGTCAGTTGCCGAGCTTAAAGCCGTTATGGCGATCCAGATCTTCTCGGGCTACCACCAGGTCCCAGCACGTCGTCACTACTGGTCCGTCGATCCGGACCTGCACGTCGAATTCGTGGCCCGAGTCATGTCGCGAAACCGCTTCGATGCCATCCTGTCGGTCCTCCACTTCGCTGACAACCAACGGCGCGACCGCAGCGACAAGATGGCCAAGCTCCGTCCCCTCATCGACGCCATCCAGGACAAATTCATCCAGGGTTTTCAGAGGCAAGCGACCTCCACCGACCTTGACGTGGACGAGAGCATGACCCCCTACTATGGCCGGCATGGTTGCTTCATGGATAACCTCTTCACCAGTTTTCCCCTGATGAAGTCCCTGAAGGAGGAGGGCATAGGCTCCACCGGGACCATGCGCCAGAACCGGCTCAGAGGATGCCCTCTGAAGTCCCTTGCTGCAATGAAAAAGGCCCCGAAGGGAGAGACCTCCGTCGCCACAGAAACCAGCGTGGGCATCAACGTCGCCAGGTGGAAAGACAACTCCGCCGTCACGGTGGCGTCAACAGTGTACGGCTCGAAGCCCACCAGCGAGGTTCAGCGGTGGTCCCAGAAGGAGAAAAAGCGCATCAGTGTGTCTCAGCCGAAGGTCATCAACGAGTACAACTGTGCGATGGGAGGAACAGATTGCATGGACCAAAACATCGGGTGCTACCGGATCGGAATCCGGCAGAGGAAGTTCTGGTGATGCATCTACAACTGGATTCTGGGAGCTACGATGCAGAACGCCTGGCTGATCCACCGACGCCACCACCCCGAAGAAAACCAGCTGGACTTCATCCAAACCATCGTTCAGTCCTACATGGCAGAGAGCGTCAAGCCGCCGTCTGGGCGTCCCAGCTCCTCATCGGCCGCTGTCCGGGTCCTCCAGGATATCCGGTTTGATGGGGTCAACCACCTCGTGGTCCCCTTTGCCAAGCAGGGGACCTGCGCTAACAAGTAGCGCTGCAAGAGCCACCCCAAGACAGGATGCCAGAAGTGTCAAGTCCACCTCTGCGTTGGATGCTTCTTCCCGTTCCACACCGCGGATGGGTCGCAGGTTGGGTACTGGAGGGTCCTGTGGGACTTGTGAGACGGGACTGGAATTTTTACTGTAATCCTGATGCGTGTGCCAGTGCTAGATTGTGGCCTGACCTGGCCACCCGCAGGACAGGGTGCCAGAACTGTAACGTGCACCTGTGCGTTGGATGCTGAGTCCCACTCTACACCGAAGGGTTGTAGGCTGGGATACATGGGTCCAGAGAACTTGACGGATGTCACTGGGATCCTCAGTGAGTTCTGCAGACTCATAGCAATGTTCGTGTCCTGTCTGATCAAGAATACACGCTTGATGTTTGTCAGTTGTTGTCGACACCCTTTTCCCCAACTTCCAGCTGATTTTCGACCGCCCATGGCCATATATATATGGACCCCTACTGAGCTCTAAACGGCGAATGAGGGGTTTCGGGTGCTATAGTTATCTTTTTGCCCTAGTACTGACCTAATAAATATGGCATACAATTTGGCAAAATGTTACAGGATATAAATTGGGCACTAAAGGGTTAAAGGGGGAAACTTTCATGTTCGGATGTGGAACATGTGAATAAAATACAGCATGTCCGTTGTATAACAGAGCGAGCAAATAACTGATTGTCTAAAATGGCCAGGCCTGTGGAATCGTGAATGCTAATATGCTAATACATCAATATGTACCAGTCAGACGTATTTAATCAGAGATGATTGAAGTAATGACTTTAAAACGATCGCAAACAAAACAAATATCACGAACATTATTGGCTGCATTACTTCGAACCAGCGACCGTTGGTTTCCCCTCGCGCGGCGGCCGACCGCGCGCAATGCTCAGCATCACTGGTATTTTTTGGTACCGGGCCCTATCTCGGAAACGGCTACAGATAACTTACTAATTTTTAACTGCTTTCTACTAGTTCGGTCAGAGACCTGTTGCCCAAAAATAATTAAAACTGCTCGGTGAATTATGTACCCAGTCCTTGACGGGTTAATGGGGCTTAAAAGGCCGTTTAACCCCCGAATCGCTGGGGGAGGGAATAAATCGTCTCCCTCTGGTTTCTCTGCGATAACATCTGAGACGTTAGAGACAGCGACTATAACCTTGCGGTGTCTTTACATGAACACCTAAGACAATGTCAAAAAATGAATTTCAAGGCCAACCTATGTCGTACCAAAACGGCGTCATTAAATTAACGTTGGGTGCCGTTTTGACCTCTGATAAGCTTTCATGTGGTGAGGCAATCAGACTAGGAAGAGCAAGGGGCTAACTGAATAAACTATCAGAAGTGCAGGTTTTTTTTTGTTTCGTATTGTTTGCATTTTTTTTGTTTCGTATTTTTGTTTTTTGTTGCGGTTTTTTCTGTAATCGTAGGCATCGGCATTGCCCGCCATTTCATCAGGGGCTCCACAATGGACGCTTGGCAGGACGTGCCTATCGCCAGTTGGCACCACTGAACTCTGGCCTAACATCGACAAGATCACGTCATTGTTATACGTGAGATAGCGCCGTTGACCTACAAACTCAAGTTCAGATAGTACTACAATTAGTACTATTACAACTAGTACAATTAGTACTACAATTAGTACTACAATTAGTACTATCTGAGCTTGAGTAACTCTGGCCTAACATCGACAAGATCACGTCATTGTTACACGTGAGATAGCGCCGTTGACCTACAAACTCAAGTTCAGATAATACTACAATTAGTACTATTACAATTAGTACAATTAGTATTACAATTAGTACTATCGGATTTAGATCTACAAACCTACAAAGAGTTTGTAGGTCAACGGCGCTATCTTACGTATAACAATGACGTGATCTTGTCGATGTTAGGCCAGAGTTCAGTGGTGCCAACTGGTGATAGGCACGTCCTACCAAGCGTCCATTGTGAAGCCCCTGATGAAATGGCGGGCAATGCCGGCGCCTACGATTACAGAAAAAAACGTTGTAACTGAACTGCACTGAATGTGCCACATCACGACATCTGATGACTGCAAACATTAATTCGCATTCAATTCGCATTCAACTGAACTTCCCAGAACACTCTTGACATACCATGCCCTGGCATGGAAACACTTTGTAAACCCCGAACGTTACCAAAATTTATCACTTTCTTGCTGCTTTTCTTGACCTCGTACTGCTCTAAACTGACCACAGGCGCAGCCAGGATTTTCGGGGGAGGGGGCGGAGCTCATGGTGAAGTGAAATCATACGAAAACCGCCTGCCGGGAAGACGATGTGCAATGGTTTCCGCAAAAACTGCGGCGCTAAGGGGGGGGGGGGGTCCCCGCCCACCTGGATGCGCCTCTGAAATTGACCAGGTGCGGGTATCGGCACTGCCTTACTGGTGCACTAATTTTCCCATCTGGTGCCGATTCACAATAGCTGCGGCGCCAGTGTTTTCATTTTTTGCGATGTTCATTGTCGAACCGCCTGTCACGCTTTGCAATCGATACACTTCCCATAAACACTTCAAATAGTTCACAGAAGTTCCTCTATACTCTTGTCAGTGCATTTATTACCATATACACGGATTTCGAAGGCATCAAGGCGCATGACAATGGAAAGGTGCTCTCTCGTAAACTAACTGCAAGACGGAAGGGGGGACAAAAGAAGTATAAGGCCAATCCATGTACATATTCATTCGTTACCAAGCGACAAAAAAAACAGCTGAAATCTTGGTCCCAGCCACCGAAAGGGAGGGCTTCATAAGTAACAAGCATACTGGTGTTTGTTACCTTCACTTTATGGCTATGATTATGTAAGAGACCTCTTACATAATGCTGTGATTAGCTAACTATGATAGCGTAGAGTATCAGCCTCTGAACACGGGCAAGAACCCAATGACGAATCCCAGACGGCAGCTGAAAGTGAAGGAAAACCCGTCCCGAAATGTCTGTGGTGCCATATCAGCATTTGCTTGATATCAACATTTTGCTTGCACTGCCGCCAAGTGGCCATTTTCTATGGAAGTGTGATCAGATTATTTGGTTTTAACACTCTCGAACTGATATGTTATCACCATTACGTCTACTTTGTTTTTTTTTTTTACGCGGTGCTAACAGCTGCAACTGCAGTAAAGTATACTTCTACATTTCCGGTGAACAGTATGTGGTTTCACTTTTCCAGCTGAACCCGGGCAGTGATGATGGACAGGGTTTTTAATACCGACGTCTTGTCATTGAATGGCCTGACATTTCACTTTTCCATTGGTACCTGGGTTACGATGGTGGATAGGGAGTTTAATGTTCCTGCGCATTGCAGGGAAGTGTCAGAGTTGGCGGTTAGGACATTCCTGTGCTGATTGCCTACGATGCTGCCTCCTGCTGTGGTCCTGGCTGCTGAAGAGCTCCTGCAGTCAGCTTATGTTGTAGCAAAGGCGCTTCAACACACGTTTCGGGAAGCCACGAGTAATCATAGAGCAAGCAGCTGGAATGCTAAGGGGCTGATACAGGCCTATCCTGTCATGGCGAGGCCAACTGTTGCACATGTTACGGTCCATAACATAGTGAAGCTGTGCAATGACGTAGTGAACCCGTGGTGGCTGTCCGCCGCACATGGGTCAGTGTCACAAAATATCTCTAGCTGCTGTCACGACAAGCAGACTCATGTTGGAACAGCCCCATCTGTGGCTGATGCGGGTGGTTCACAGCAAATGGCGAAACGCAGAGTCTGTGGCCAGTTTTCAGTACCTGTTGTAAAATGGCTTACTCTGAGTTAGGGAGCAGTCTAAAGGTAACTAAAAATTTGGTAGGAAATACTAAATGTAACATTGCATTTTGTTTCCGCCTATTGCCATGTAACAATGTATATCCTGTGTTTTGTTAGCAATATACTTCCTATTCATGCGTTAAAAATGTGTTTCTTGTGGAAATCATATGTTGCATATAACACATTTTTTCCTTTCAAGACAATATATATATATATATATATAGATATATATATATATATATATATATACATATATTCCAGGAGGAAAAATTGCATGCTGCTGCAAGCAGCACAACCATGTAAAAAAAAAACAAGTACCTTTTCATTGTTCTATGCTTTTGCGTTGCTTTTTCGATTGCCGCTAGTTGCGATGCAATCGGATAAGTAGTTCTCGAGATATCAGGGGAAGGGGACGAAGTCGCACCCTGCCGGGAATCGGCCATACTGTCTGGCCCTCCGGGTATAGGGTTAAAGAAATATCTTGTGACTCAGTGACTGAACTGCTTCAGTGAATGTACTGTGTGTGCTTGACGAACTTACCCGATTTTTGTAATCCATATGACGCTGGGGATCATAGCCACCCTGTTGGCGTGGAGCACCCTAAGACGTAAATACATACATACATACTGCCCACCTTGTGTCGGATGGATGCCTGTGGACTCGGTGGGGCTACTGAGGACGCGGTCGCAGCACATACAGCAAAGTGACACGGAGTCTTTTCTGGTGAACAGGGTGGACCGAAAACGGGCACGTCCAACATCGAGCTGAAGAATGGCAAAACCATCCACAAGCGAGTGCATCGCTTCATGAAAACAGCCAACAATGGCACGAAGAACCGGCAACTGACGGATGAGAAGGCCAAAACAGACCCGCCAGTGAAGGTGTTGTACAAAGGTCAGGTAGACGCTAGGCCTTCTTTCAATTGTTAACCGAATAAGTCAGTTGTTAACACAACCATCACGTTGGTGCTACCATCCGTCGGGACCACGGCGAACCAAACCGTTCAGCTCTTGGTTGCTCCTGCTGGAACAAAGAGAGACGAACGCTTCCAGGACCGCAAAGTCACGACCAGTGGCGAGCATGCAGAGGTCGTTACAAAGAACCTTCACGTCGGCAGCGAATGTTTCAGGCCTTATCGTAGCCGCGGAAGCTGCTTCACAGAAAGTTGGAATAGGCAGCGAAAGTCTCCAGTCACCTGACAGCTACATCGTAGCACAGCTCGATCTGGTCTGTTGCTTCTGAAGGTCTTGACATGCGTCTCTCTCTTCGTCCAAGCATTCTGAGTCAGAGTCAAAGTCCGACTCGAAGCCCGACGACTCTTCGATGGCGACGCGTCGCGCCAGGATCGACGTCACATCATGCAGCGGCCAAGCCTGCCCACGCTCCCGCTCCTCCACCATCTCCACTTTACGGAGCGTGATACCGTCTCTGATACGGCCGGCGCCTTGGCAGCAGGCGAGGCGGCCGGGCCCACATGGGCCACGGACACCGGATCCCCAGTGACAACTGCTTTCGGTTCAAGCGCCGCTTTGGGCGTGCCGTTCGGTGAACCACTGCCAAGGCTTGGTGCCGGCGGCGGCGGTGGAGGCGGTGGCGGCGATGGTGGCGGCGGTGGTGGCCGAGAGGGCTGCAGTGGCGACAGTGGCGGCGGAAAATCTTCGGGCCCGGGATGGAGCGGCGGCAGTGGCGGTCGTGGTGACGGCGATTCATTCGCCACTGCGTTCGTGCGGAGGCGGAGGCAATGACAGCGGCGGCAGCGGCGACGGTGGCGGCAGCGATTCGATCGTGGCCCGGCGCCTGTCCCGGTGACCCACAGATGCAGAAGGGTCGTTTTCGGCCGGCGGCAGCATTGGTGACGACGGACGCGGTTGAGGCGGAGGCGACGGCGGCGGAAGCAGCGTCTGACAGTCGGTGGGCCGCAGGGGGCGCGTCGGCGTAGTCTCGGGGCCGGGCGACGTCAGTGGCGGCTGAGACGGTCGCCCGGAGGAGGCGCGGCTGAGCTCGCGGTCCCCCTGCAAGCCGCCGCCGCCAGGGCCCGGTCCGTGCTCTGACGGCCGCCGCCACAGCACGACGCTTTTGGCTGGAGAAGAGCTGTTGATGTAGTCGGCTTCTGGCCGGACTGAGGAGAGCACTGCGGCAGTGTTACCACATACGGCAGCGATGGAGATGCGCTGCCGCAGCCACTCCGACTCCCGTCGCTCGCCCGTTCGTGCTGTGATTTGGCTACCCAGTTCGTCGATAACATCCAAAAACGCCGGTCCTAGTACGCCGGTGGACTCGAGGGCTAGGGACTCGAATCGGTATTGCGAACTGATCCCCGCGTAATGGCTGCGTTTTCGAGCCTCGGCCGAGCGGGCCGCGGCACCGGGCTCAAGAGCCGACACATTGGCTGTCGTTTCAGTAAAGGTATCTACACAGGTAGCGTCCCATGTAGGACATTTTCCTCTGCTTTACGGAAACAGCGTCCACCCATCTGGCCGTCTGCCGTCGCCACGGTCAAGATCAGCCGGCTCCAGGATGGCAGGAATGCCGGCACTCGCCAGACCGGCATTCCTGTCCGCATTCCATAACATACTATTCAGTTGTGATGGAATGTCGTTGGAATGGAATGATGATGGATGTTGTGGAATGGTGTTCAGTTGTTATTCAACAAACAACTGTTCAGTTGTTAACCGAACAGTTGTCGGATGAAGCTGGATTGCCATGTTGAGTCGCGTATCATTTTTGGGCGATGGGTGGATATGTGCGACCCAAAATACTTAATACATTTATGCATCCGTGCTGCGTCCGAAACGCGAGTTATCGAGTACTAGGATGTTATGAGCCTTGAGCACGTGTTTGCGTCACTGTGAGGTACCATTGGTGACTGCATTGCTGCCGTTTCGATGTTTATCGTTGTTAGGTAGCCGAATTAAGTCAACAATACATACCATTCCACTAAAAAAGACGGCAATCTGTGAACTAGAAAACCAGCTACAGAAGGTAAAGAAGAACAGCACGACGGTCGGCAAACGCATTCTGTGCATCAGTACAAGCAGAAGGTGCTGACGGAACAGCAGGAGGCAACGGGGGAGGACTACGTTCTGGTGCGGAAACAGTCTCCCAATGAGACGGGTGCCGAGCTGGACAAGGCCAACCTCAGCCGGCGCAGACACCGAGCCATCAGGGGTTCGCATCAGACGAACGAGAGTCGTCCCCACAGTGCGCTCAGAACCGAATAAGGACGCCAACAGCACGCACGGACTGCTCCTGAGGCTGTTAAAACAGTGCTCCCACTCTTCGGAACGCTGTGTTTTAATCCACGGAGCAGGCGGCTGGCTCAGTCAGCACGGTAATGCCCGACCGTGAGGCGACCGCGCGGCGGCGCGTATTACTGGTGGCTGGGTCACACTGCGGGGTGCCGACAGCTGTTGTGTACCGACCTGTCTTGACCTGTCCCGAAGTGAGGAAGGCATTCTCAGAAGAATGCGCTGCAGTAAACGTTGAAAAACCAGGTACAGAACGACAGTTTTGTAAAAGTATTTCCACACGGTCTGCACGTCAGAAACTACCACCCTACGAGAAACTTAAATAAGTCATTGTTGGCAATAAGGTCCGACGACGATATTTCTCCAATTTGCGCATCCGCATTTCAAACCTCGAGCTAGGTATCTGCTATGTCTAAACACAACGAATTAAAATTAAAGATACTTTCTAATGACCGGTAACGCAATTAATCTCACGAGCAAGTGGTTTCGTGCGCAAAGGTTTCTTAATGAAGCATCAAAAAACGAAAACAAACTGGTAAGCACACTTTCTGATACGTTTCTTTCCCGAAGCGATATGCTGGCACCTGGGCCGGCGGCGCCAGCAGTTGAAGACAATCTAGCAGCCCCTCCGCGTGGGCAATGGAAGTGTTATCAGTAAGGTCACTGGTAAAGCCCCGTAATTGTACAACTATTCGGAGTTACACTTCGACATCAATACTCTAGATATACTCAGTACTCTAGATATACAGCGACAAAATACTACCCGGCCGGACCGTTCAACGCCTACTTGAGAAAACCACTGTGACAACAGTTTCTGGTCAAGTAACAGGACGTAATAATCGCGACGTCAACAGCATGAGGACACGATCGACGGCTTCGAATGACAGCACTGACAAAGAGCTTTGCACGCCATAAGTATGTTATTAAACGATGCAGCCGTGCACTGAAAGCCATGCTACGGACTTCTGCAAGTGGCAACTGTACTTGTAACGCTTGAAGAGAGCGAGCTACCATTGAACATGACGAATATGATTGTTTCCCGAGTACCAAAGATGACGAAGTCCGTAAGTGTGTCTGTGTATGCGATCGGGACCTAGAAACATGTTGATAACAGCAGCTGTTTGACGTCCAATCGTCCAGCTGAGAGCGGAGTTCTCAAAATGCAGTGGGCTAAAGAAGCATGTTAACAGGTCGGTCACAAGCAGAACACTGGGTTCCTTGTTCCATGCAGAAAAAAGATCGGGGAAGTGGGACCATAACGCGTCAGACTGTGGACGGTGAGAACTACGCAGCCGATGTACCTGGGTAGGAGTGTCGCGGATACCGCACCAGTCATAAAGCGGTCGCCGGTCAACTGCAGATTAGCAGTAGTTAAAACAACTGACAATACTAAGTGTCAGCATCCAGAGAGCAGCACGCGGCCACGGACGCTGCACTGGTGGACTGACCCGTGACCAGGTGGCGCTGCACTGCCAACTGCTGCCACATCGGCCGCACAGCGTCGTCGCTGACCGCTGCTCTCGGGGAGCTCGACAGTGTCGGACTACAGGCCAGAATAACTCGGCCGCCATCAACAAAGGGCGGGCTGACCGTAGATGAAGACCAAGTTCAGGCTGACAGCTGTCAGACGACCAAAGCCGGGCGCGACATTTTTATTCCATCCACTGAGCGCCAGTCAGTCTGCCTCTATCCTGTCTCCGTCGGTTCGCTTGTCGGTTGTCGAAATGTCGGTTCGGTCTGACCCCTACTGACTTCTTGGGGTTCTCTCGTTTGGTAGCGGTGTGGCAGTCAACGCCACCCGCGTCCAGGGTCTGCGTGACGTGCAGCTGCCGAGGTCGGTGAAGGAACTGCAGGCCGTGCTCGGCCTGTCCGGCTTCTACAGTCGATTTGTTCCCAGCTACGGCTCGAAGGCGGAGGTGCTGAGGATGCCGCTGCGGAAGGACGCTCCCGGGTTCCGGTGGACTCTGGAGACGCAGACCGCCTTCGACGACGTCCGAGACGCCACCCTGACCGGTGAAGTTTCGACGGTGTACGATCCGGCCCTGCCTCGTGCGTCGTGACGGACGCCAGCGACGTGGGTACCGCTGCCGCGCTGACACGGCCGAACGCAGAGCGGAACAGAATGGTATCGCTCGCTTCCAGTGCTCTCCCTGACGCACAGCGAGGATGCAGCGTCACAGAGAGAGAGGCGCTTGCGTGTGTCTGGTCCGCTGAAAGACGGCAGCTACCTGTCGGGAAGGGAACTCACTCCCAGGACGGAGCAGCGGACGACGAACATCATGATGACTGCGAGAGGCGTCGGCAGAGCCCGGATATCACCGAGGGCACTCCAGCTCATGGAGTGCTCGTTTACCGCCTCGCACATCAAAGGTGGAGTGTTCAACCCGGCCGACGGCCTCTCACGCCTACCATCACCAGTGGAGGAGGCGACTGACGATAGCTGGTCGTGGCAGCTTTGACTGAGGAGCACGCAGCGCTGAATGTCGACCGCTGAGCCGCGTGATGGCCCCACTCTCAAGCTGCTGCGTGTCCAGCTACATACAGTGGCCGTGGCCCACGCGGTACAGAGGCTGCACGCCGGCGCTGCAGCAGTTCTACCACTTCCGAGACGAGCTGGCGGTGGTGAATGGTGTAGTGCTGCGCGGTGATCCGGTCGTGCCACCCGGATCTCTGCACAAACGGTTGGTGCAGCTAGCCCATGAGGCTCGCCACGGTCTGGTGCAATGCAAACAAAGGTTGCGTGAGCTGTATTGGTGGGCTGGCATGGATAGTGAGATCAAGCAGTTCATCAGGGCGTGTCGCACGTGTGCAGCGGGTGGCACGCCGGCAGGAGTACCAGCGCAGCTACTTCAACAAGGCAAAGCGGGTGAAGACGCCGACGTTCGCGGTGGGTGGCTCAGTACGACACCGTCTCCCGCCGCTGGGACGCACGGGCCGTCTGCGGTCCTCGCGACCCAAACTGATCCGTGAGTGCCGCGGACCCGTCACCTATCTGCTGGACGATGGCGCTCGTGTTCACGCCGCACAGCTGGCACGCGCGACACCGGGGGCCGAGCGAGCTGCCAAACCAGTGGCGCCGCTGGTCGAACCAGTTGCCGAACCAACACCGCAATCACAGAGTGCTGTGCGTGCGGCCGAGGGCGAGAAACGCGTGGTGCATAGATCGGGCAGAGTGGTGCGACCCCCTGTGCGTTATGCATACTGAAGCACCATCGCGACCGACCGCTAACTTAGGTTTGTTTCATTTGTGTGGAGCTTGCGTTTTCTTTTTGTAGGGGTGAGGATATGTCACACCGCAGCCCCGGCCCCGGCGGCAGTGACACGCCACACGTCCACGTCTGGCAGTGCTGTGGTGCCACTTAGGTTGACTTTTCGCCGGAGGTGACCGCGCAGGGTCACCGGCTCTGTGCTCTGTGCTCAGACGTGCCACGTGCTATGCTTCGTGACTGGACTTCTATGTGCCCAATTTTGCTGTTGCTTTTCTTCTGACTGTCAGGTTGACAACATAGCCGGCTTTGAGTTTATGCAGGTCTTGAAATATTACAGTCTCCTTATTTTTTCCTTTATCTCTCCATGCATTTCAATAAGCACTGTACGACCAGCCACTATTTTCAGACCAGTACCATGCACCCGAAACCAGTGTTTGGCGATATATTTCGGCGTATCACGACGCAGGGCTTGTTCAAGTCAACCGGGAAGCAAGCTGACTGCTCTGAACCCACATACATGACTGTTACATTCAGGACGTCGCAAGCGCTTAACTGTAGTTACACCGCGACCTAGTCCTCCGCCCTCCGACGAGAGCTGACTGGCCGCCACAGCCCATATCATGTCTCAAGAAACCGAAACACACTCACTTCCGGCGCACAGACGTAATATCAAGCGTTCTGCTGTTGGGTTATGCATACGGCCGTTGGCCTATCTTCCACGGCTACATAAGCTATTATCGTTACATCAATACCATGAGGATCACGACGCATGTCGGTAAAGGTCAGGGAACGATCATAACAGCGTGTGCCCCAGCCTGTTTGGGCGGCCGCAGTTCCAGCGTCACACCCCAGCACCAGCGAGCACTGCCTCCTGAGCTACTCAGACGAGGCAGGCGCCGGAGGAGGCCACAGCCCCAGCGTCACATCCCAGCACGAGCGAGCGCCCCTCCTGAGCACTTCAGACGAGGCAGGCGCCAGAGGAGGCCGCAGCCCCAGCGTCACACCCCAGCACCAGCGAGCACTGCCTCCTGAGTTACTCATACGATAATGGTGCCGGAGGAGGCCACAGCCCCAGCGTCACATCCCAGCACGAGCGAGCGCCCCTCCTGAGCACTTCAGACGAGGCAGGCGCCGGAGGAGGCCGCAGCCCCAGCGTCACACCCCAGCACCAGCGAGCACTGCCTCCTGAGTTACTCATACGATAATGGTGCCGGAGGAGGCCACAGCCCCAGCGTCACATCCCAGCACGAGCGAGCACCCCTCCTGAGCACTTCAGACGAGGCAGGCGCCGGGGCGGCCGCGGCGGGCGCGCGGCGCCCCGGGCACAGGACGGTACCTGCGGGCGGGCGGGCGTGCTCCTCTGTCGGCTGGCCGCACTGTGCGAGGTGTCTGCCGGGCCGTCGGACGGCAGCGGCTCTTCAATCGGCGGCCGCCAGCTGGCGTCCTCCGGCCGGCGGCGGCGCCGGGCCGGCGCCCGCCACCCCGCTGAAGGAGCCGTAACCACCGGCCGGCGCCGGCTCCAGCAGGCCCCGCGGGTACACTGCAACACACGGCCGCGTCATCATCTGAGCCACCCCGCGGGTACACCGCAACACCCGGCCACGTCACCATCTGGGGCGCCCTGCGGGTACACGGCAACACCCAACCACGTCACCATCCGAGCCACCCCGCGGGTACACTGCAACACACGACCACGCCACCATCTGAGCCACCCCGCGGGTACACTGCAACACCCGGCCACGTCACCATCTGAGCCGCCCCGCTGGTACACTGCAATACCCGGCCATGCCACTGTTTAGCCGCCCCGCGGGTACACGGCAACATCCGACCACATCACCATCTGAGCCGCCCCGCGGGTACACTGCAACATCCGACCAAGTCATCATCTGAGATCTTCCAAGTACACTACACAACATCCGGCAACAACACCATGTGGGACCCCGCAGGAGCAACGGGGTGAACCTGCCGCAGAACCCCACCATCACATGGTCCATTACCCTGTACTCGCGCGTCGGAGGGTGGCCGTGAGGTAGGCCCACCTCCAGCCCACACATCCCAGACGGCTGCCGGCCCGTGACGGCCGTGACGGCCGTGACGCGACACTCACTCTGCTGGCTGACGCCGAGGCCGAAGTTAGCGGCGCAGAGCACCAGCCAGACGAGCGTCACCAGCCGGACCAGCAGCGCCAGCAGGCCAGCCGCCAGCTGGCACTGGCCCAGCACGGAGGAAGGCCGGTCCTCCTGTCGGCCAAAGGTCGCCTTCCGTCAGCGCGGCCGCCCGTACCCGCGCCGGTAGCACCGCCACCAGACATCGTGACATCGAGGCGCGCGCGGGCGCACGGGTAGCCCATATCCGTACTGGCGACATCATCATAACTCACACTATTGAACTCACGCCGTTAAACATGACACTGTTATGTCATCATGGCAGAGTTTCAATTTTCACAAAACTGTGGAAAGGGACACCTAACGAAAAATAATTCTACATTCTTCCAATCCACTTTGCTACACACTTCCCTGTCTGGCACCATCCTCCATTAAATTTTAAATTCCACAGAACTAGGCCTTGCTAATGCATACTTCTGTAGCCAGGATAAAGGGCACTTAAAGCTGCCTGTTACCGCAGTCTGCGGTGATTATTTTCTTCTTTTTTTGGTTGGTGATTTAACTGTGCCGTTTGCGGCGACCTTGCCGAACGTTTGTCTATTGAGTGTGACTTTGTTCCTGACTGGGAAGCTGGCACCACTCCGGAAAATGTAATTATTTAATGTTCTTTTGTGACTAAAATATTAAATAAATAATATTTTAGTACCGCTTGCCGCTTTACTGCAAACATTGTGGAACTGACCCTATGAAATGAAACACCCGCAGATTTTGAAAACAAATGCACATTCCTTTTCAGTTTTGAAAGAAGTCCCGTTTAAACAAATCATTCGTGAAAATACCCATGTTTGAAACTAAAGACCGCCATGTGCAGGTCAGCTGATCTCTCTGATCCCTCTGGCTACACCACTGATCCCACCCTAGGAGCCACCTTTGCTTTTCTCCGGACTCACCGATGATTTTCTCTCTCAGTTTTGTCTTGCACGAAAAAAATTACACCAGTGGAAGAAACCACCATCTATCTTTTGGCCACAAAGAACCTCTTGGCATTCATTTGCATCAGAGATTCAGGACATTTTATGTCTACGGCGCTCAGGATGTGAATTGAGGATGTGAATACTTCTAAGCCTAAATTTGGCCTCTGGGATTTCCCGTAGCGCCGTTTCTGGCTCTTTTAACCTCCAAACTTTAAGCAATTCTGTGTTTACTGTCCGGGATGGAAAAGGTCAGCTGGGAATGCAGTGTGCATGCTATATGTAATTATTGCAATCGATGTTTTTCCATTCGCAACAGCTGCTCTATGGCAGGGACGTAGCCAACGGGCATGAGGGCCATGCCCCCCCCCCCCCGAGCCAAGCGGTCTACACTAGATACATGGCGATTTCGCAAGAATACGTAATGGTGATCAAATATATATGTTGCAAAAACAAACACCATACGCTTTCTTGTTCATAAAATACGAAATAAATTGTCTAAAACTGCTGCCGTTTCTCTTAAATTTCGTTATATGCCACAGGCATATGACCAAAGTTGACATTTGGCCCCCCTGAGGAAAATCCTGGCTACGTGCCTGCTCCATGGAGACTTTTCGTGGTTGATGAGGTTGGAAACTACAGGAGCAGTGGCTGTTATGGAATGATTACAAGCAGATAACGGCACAAGGAGGCGGGTGTTGTGCAGCAGTCCATACGAACTTGGCATCCACCCTAAGAAGTCTGGATACTTTGAATATTAGCTCTATGGTAACTGGAAATGGTTGATAATGCTTACGGTAATGCTTCGTGGTTTCATACGATACTATTCAATGGAATACAACTGCCTAAGAATAGGTTTGGCACTTCAACTATCACACCACACCTATATCGGAGGAGGTATGCAACATCATTGTATATACAATAGGTGCACACCGAACTGGTACGCTTGTTTTTTTCTTGATGTTTGTGCAGACTAGGGAACAGGTGATACGATGAATTCAATGTAAAATGCTTACAATAATGAAACATTTCGTAATGCAGTTTTTGCAAACTAACTCTTCCCAGATACCATGAAGTGGACAGTAAGACTGATCTGTTACAATCATCACCAGTCATTGAATTACATCAGACTAAATGGGAGATTATAAACCTCGCTATACGGGCGGCTTTCGGGCGACACCGTTTACGGGGGGGAGGGCAAAAGGTGAGAGGGGCGCCGTAGGCGATCCCCTCCAACTTAACAACTGTTCGAGATTTCGGAATGCAACGAAAAACATTCGAAAGTCCCCTCCCTAATTTGGAGCGAGTTGGCACAGTTTGTCTTTTCTCAGGAGACCCAGCCGAACCCTCAGGTCGGCCTGACGTCAGGTCCGTCAGTGGGCCCCGACGGCCGTCCAGTCGTCACGCCGCTGGACAGCTGCACGTGCGCGTTGGCACTCGGGTGCGCTTAGGTGTGTCACTGTGTGTGTCCGTGTGCGTAGGTGTGCAGCTGTGCGTGTGGGTATGCCTAGCCATGTAGGCGTGCGTGTGGGTGTACGTCGGTGGGCGTGTACATCTCCGTGGGTGCTAGTGAGCAGGTGTACGTGTGTACATCTTCTGTGTGCTATGAGTGAGCATATGCGCGCAGGTGAAAACGTGTGTAGGCGTCTGTGTGCGGGCATTCACAAGAGCAGTACTGCGTCATCCCGGCGTGAACACAGGCACTCGCCAGCTCAGTATAATCCACCCCTATGGCCAAGATGAAACATGATCAGAATCAATCCCTGACCTTCAAAGGCTACCCTATTAAACCATAATACGAAAGAATCCTTTAATCCGAAATCGCGTGTTATGAACACTACAGGAACGTAGCCTGACAGACGGACACGGACGCAGACGTTCCCTGCCTCCGCACATGGCCTGACGGACGGACGCGGACCAACAGCCTGTTCACTGAACAGGCTATGCCTTCGCCAGCGCTGCTAAATCAGCAAATGCCGTCCATTCTTCTGTGCAGACATTTGAACACTAGGACATTACTCCATGACCTGATCACGCACAGGTTTGAAATTTTCGGGTACGATGCAAAAATGACAGGAACTCAGCCACCAAAAATCAAAATTGCCGCTTCAGCAGCTCGGAGGCGGTACCAGAAAATCCAAGGGATGGTCAACTCGAGCCCCCTTTCCCGTCCCACAGCGAGAGTGAAATGAAAAAACATTAAAAAGGACCAGAGCAAAAAACCCACTATTTGATGCTTCTCCAATAACAGGCGTAATCATACCGGACATTTTGAAGTTTCCTTTTTGTGTCCATAATCAATCTTTTTTAACATCCTCAGCATTCTTCCTGGTATCAAGATACGCTTTTCTACATCATTCCTTCTTTTCCACAATTTTCATGCTTTTCCCCATGTCTGCACATCAAACTGAAAATCAATTTTGGAACAATGGTTGATAGGTATATGTGAACTGACGCAAAGTTCCGCTCAGGTGTGAATAAGCCCTGCGATATGCAGCACATTTCGCGATGCACATATGAATGATGACTTTATCCACAGTTGCTATTTCAGAGGACGAACGGATAATGACTAACGCCCAGTAATCAATACAGTGCCCTTTTTCTGAGGGCAAAACCCCAAGAATGCAGGGGAATAGCACGTGCATCGCTGGCAAGCCACAATCACGACGTAAAAAAGCATACAAAGAGGTGTACGTCAGAGTGCGTGCGGGCAGTTTCAACTGGCCAACAAGGTGAGCCCGCGCTGCCGCATTTGCGCCCCTCACCGAGACCAGCTTCCAGACGATGTAGGCCGGCTCCACGGGCGCCGTGGCCAGCAGGACCCAGACCAGAGGCCGCAGCTCCCACCGCAGCTGCCGGTGACAGGGCGCCGGATCAGCACCGCCGGGAGCACGTCCCCGGCGTGCCCGGCGGCAACGCCACATCGCGTCCCCCTCCGAGGCACAGCGGTCCGCGGTGACAGGGTTACATCCGGTCCCTTCAGATGACAGTGACAGCCCGGGGACAGCACTACATCCCGTCCCCTCCGCGGTACAGTGGTTCTCTTGCAGCAACGCAGTCTTGTATTTCTCTTGAAACATGTCTTTAAGTTTTGTTCCTTTTTCGACTTGTCGACTGTGGCGTCAGCAAAACTATGATAATGTGGAAAATTCCATCAAAGCAGCGCACACAAGCGGTTGGCTTCAAAAGTAGCGAAAACGCAAGAAAAGGGAACACCAAAGAAACACGGGAGTTTTCACACAGATCCAACAGTTTGCAGGCATGCACATTCGCTGCAGACCCGAAAACCACGCGGTGGCAAGCCGGCGCGCTCCAGAGACGTACCGCCACGTAGCCACCGATCCACCAGAGCACGGTGACGACACTGCCGGCGCACAGGACGGCCGTCTCCAGAGCCGTGACGGCATCCAGGTCACCGTGCAGGATCAGAAGCACCGAGCTCAGCTGGGGCAGGGCAGTCAGGTCAACGCCATACCGACATCACTGCACACATGTGAAACAGTCCGTGGAGTCGATGAGGGCATCTCACATACCAGCCATAGAATTCGGCTGGAAATGCGAATGTGACGTGCACAGGGCGTGGCTCGCAAAATGACAACAGCCTGACGGTGAGATGATGTGTGATCAGAGGTAGCAACGCATGCCGCCCACGCTTATGAACTGCCAAATTTCACTGGCGTAAACCCATCACACCAATACTTTCAGACTGTTAGGTACCAACGACGACAAACGTCCGACGATGCCAGTCCAGAGATCAATTTCATGGCGTCTCACATTAACGGAATGGCGTGGATTCACCTTCCCCTGGAATACCATGGTGGTGGCTTCCGACAGGCTGTGAGCAGTCGGATCAGGATTCTCCAGACGACCGTCATCAAAAGTGAACTGAAGACACCACTCTAGGGCACGACCCGGGACCCACCGCCAGCTGGGCGTCCAGCTTCAGCAGACTCTGTGCGGTGAACACGCGCCTGCAGGCCGTCTGCAGCGCCGCGACGGCGCCCACCGTGCGGAACAGCAGCGCCCCACTGCGGAAGTAGCGCACAGCCAAGCCTACGGCGGCGACCACCAGAGGCGGAGATAGCAGACAGGCGACGATCAGGCGAGCCTGGCGGCACACGCGAACGCCAAGGAATCGTGCGTCCACACCAAACCTGTGTTCGATTCCAGCGGAATCAGAGCCGAATCCGGATTCTCTCCCATTTGGCCCGGAAATGGATTCGGAATCGATTCAATTGGGAGATGTCTTCAGTCGGATTCGGAATTGATTCGGTTAGTCTGTGGAAACATTGGAATCGGAAGCGAATCAGATGGCAAAATGTTTGATTCCCTTTTTTATCACAGTGTAACCTACCATTGCTTTGGTGTCAAAAAAGGTACATATAACCATTAACAGCCATGCACGTATATGCAGTAAAGACTTTGACAGCAGTTTTGGGCACCTTCATGTCAATGGTCCGTTTATTTACGGTGGCATGAACTGCATATTGCTTGTCAGGTAGGTAGGCAGGTAATTGGGAATGAGACTGTGCTCCAAAATACAGAACAATTAACATCAGATCAAAGGATCTTCAATTCAAGGCACGACAAAGAAGTAAGAAAAGGATACACAGATACTGGTACACCAGTTTGCTGGGGACAGCGAATAGGTATTACGTAGTGTTACCATATCTCCACTTACTTTTACCGCCTCACAGGTATTTGCCTGGTGACGAATGTCGACTGCTATTGACTTGATGCATGTAGCTTGAACGCCAGAATTGTAAGTCGTTAAGTGTGTAAACAGAACATAAATACTCTTACTGCCTTAAGTCATAGGTATTTGACTGGTGACGAATGTTGTTGACTTCAGGTATGTCGCTAGAGCGCCAAAACTATGTTGTCAATTGTGCGGGAACGCCGTGCTAATGTTCAGGTAACACGCCATGCTTCCTTTCTTAGCTCGATTTCTTACAAAGTTAATATTGTGAAAACGACGAAAATTTTATTTTGCTTAAGACCACAGTTTGTATTCAAATATTTACTATTGTTGCTAGATACCATTACCAATGCCATTTACGCAAACAACTTCGCGCCGACTCGAACAGCGTTGTGCCGTTGCGCGGGGTGTCTGTGTTGAGTACATCCTTTCCCCTTGTTCGATCCTAATCCTTCTCTTTCTTTGTATCCATCTGTCCTGGAAAACTATTTGGCCAGCCGAAGCTTTAGTTGCACCTTAAGTCCTATTTCTAATCCAACCATCCCAGTCTTGGCCTTCATCCTTCGGCCGCCTCTTTTCCATCCGGGGTTGGTTTCCTATCTATTTGTGGGTGCCCCGGCACCCACGAAGTGGAAATGGGCACCCACAATACGACCTGGACACCGACAACTTAAACGATGTTTAAATATTGAAAGACAGTTATATTTACAGTCACATGGCGTTAACCACCTACAATCAGCTTTGTAAACAATAATCGGAACTCATTTACTCCATTGTTACCCACCAGTTGCTTTTCCCCACCACCCTCCAAGTAACACTGTGTCAAACCGGGTCCTGGAGAAAGGTTCTCCATTAAAGGGAGTGTAGCTATTCAAATCGTGATTTTTAACTGTGCCAGCACGACTGAAGAGAACATTTTTACGAATCAAAACGTAGGTACCATTCATTCTTGCACACTCCTTCTCGCATGCTCACATTTTACTGGGGTAGGTGAGTACGCTGGCCGCCAGCCCGAGTTTGATCTATTTACCCCGTTTTCTTTCCAACACTAAAATCGCCGAAGACTGGGGTTAGCGTATCGTTAGCCTTAGCGATGTCGAAAGTTATAGCAGTTGACGGACACCAAAATTACGACGGCGGCCATCATAGATTCAGGCAAGTACCGCTGCAGTTCCTCGGATCTCCCCTGCAGGTATTTATTACGTGAATAGGTCGAAATACGTTAGTGCTGTTTGTTAAAACAATCGTCGCTGACGTTCGTAACTGCGTCTGGTACAGCAAGGCAGATTATGAGGTAAGCATCGGGTGCGTCCAAGGTTTACCTACGTATTTTCCATTCACCGACTGGCACTTTTCTCTAGTGTCGTGTACTGTATTTTGCCTATCGATATCATTGTCGGTAGATACAATCACTAAAACGCACGAAATATTAGTCTAAGATAGCCAAAATGCACTTTTCATTTACAAGATAATCCACAGTCAATCTCAAATATTCCCCGGAGTGCGTTTTTGGGATACCGGAAAAACCACAAATATTCCCTCTAAGTGTCGCCGCGATAGGGGCATCTATGATTTACGGAAGTCATCCTTCCGTAATTTACCTCCCTGATTACTTTTTTGAACTCATGTCTCTGAACTTTAGGCATGCATGCCTGTGAAGACCCCTCTCGCACCGCCTCCCCCTCCGATATGTCTGGACGTCCCCATATGAGTTTTGGGCACCCACGATCATTTTCCAAAAACCATACCCATGCTTTCCATGGGCAAAATCAGCGCACAGCCACCTTTGGCAGCAACGTTTTTCACTTTTGTTTCGCGCAGCGTTTTAGTGACGCTAGGCAATGGTTGATAGTGTGGCGCACGATCACGACTAGCGAGAGACTGGCAGAGCTGCTGCCAGTTAATTAGCCAGAGGTGAATACTGTTGGGTACATGCCTATGTGTGAGACTGTTTATCCGTGAGTATGTATACATACTATATATATATATATATATATATATATATATATATATATATATATACACCATCCTGCGTGAGATAAGTAACGGACAAGGCATATGTCGCAACTGAGAAGTTTGAATGGTCGTGATGGAAATTTATGTTTTAGATAGCTGCAGTCAGGGATAATGTTTTGCGCGAATAAGGGGGACAGCCAAGGACCTGACTACCTAACTTTCCCCCGCAATGAGTTTGTAAGGGGATTTAGCTGCTTTATTTTGACCGACATTGGTTTTCATTTTTAATTTTGTGTTATCATTTACCTTCTACAAATCTTTCTTCCCCTCCTCAAAACTGATACAAAATAATGGGGCAGGGGGACCTGCCTAAGTCACCTTGGAAGGGGGCAGATCCACAGTGGGAGGCCATGGCTGCTGCCAGAGTAAAAACTGACCCCTGGCAGAAGTAGGTTTACCTACCTGATTATCGACATTCTGGTATTTATGTGCATATGCATGTATATATATATATATATATATATATATATATATATATATATATATATATATATGCAAGTCATTACTGATTACAGTGATATATGTATATATAAATACGTAATAAATTATTGATTACACTGATCTGTATCATTTCAAGGTATATTGCATTTACAGCATTCAGTGCAATCAGATTCGGATTCAGGATCAGACAGTTTCAGCCGCAATGGAACTGGATTCGGAATCGATTCCATCTGTAACTGGTTACTTGGCATTGGGTTCGGATCCGGAGTCACTTGCCTCGTTGTGGAATCGGAACTGATGCCGGTCAAGCGGAATCAAGCACAAGTGTGGTCCACACTGGGACTTTCGGTGTCTAGCTCACTTGATGTCACTCGTAAATACATTTCCTGTAATTTCGTCCCTGAATCCTCCGACGGAGATTGTGTGACGTAAATAAGTAAGGCAAGATCTAGGTCGCAAACGACTTGTCGACACGTCGTCTCATCGAATGAAAAAGTAACTTCAAAATGTCGTCTAGACTGAGGCACCTGGCTCCAATCCCAATAATTCCGATGTTCCTCTCCAACCTTTCTCCACCGATACTGGCCTCCTGCTCCTGAAGTGTGACGGACACCGGCAAGCCCTTGCCGTCCGGGAGTCGGAGTCAGATCTCACCAGTTTGACGGCACCCCCTGGCGTGCGCGGGTCGACGTAGTTGATCACCACGTACACGGTGAGCACCGTGGCCGACGCAGCGTACGCCAGCAGTTCGTACACCTGCCGGGGCGGGGACGGCGTCAGCACCCCGCCTGGATAGGGCCGCGCCGCAGCAGCTCCGGTCAGCCGGCCCACAGCCGCGCACCTCTCGCACCTCTGTTCATAGCGTCAAAAGCCCTGTCCTACCGGGCCAGGCACACGCCATTAAGCCGGCACAGGACACGGACACAGCCGGAAAAAAACGTTCCTTTCCGGCGATCAAGAACATCAGACTGGCACTCCGAAAACACCTGCACTCCAAAGTTTCTTCTACCTTTATTGAGAAGCTGAACACCGTCAAAATCAACCAGATGATTTACACTCGTTTTTTGCATGCTTCAAGAAATGCATGCCACACAATAACATTCGTACTCCAATATCAAGAACAAAAAAAAAAAAAATTGGATCCTGGAAACGGATAGCTTCGAGGGCACAGCACAAGACACACGAACAGTGGTAATGAGTCTTTGCCGGCATCCTTCATATAAATCCATAAAACTATCCGCTGGATGCTTTTCCTACCTGCTCACGAAGAACGCCATTCACCGCGTACACCAGAGAAAACCCTGCAAATCAGACACACTTGCGACCTGTTGGCATCCCCTTCAAGCAACACCTGTTCCAATCGATAGGGACTGCTGGTAATGGCGTTCGGTTATCCGTCATACACCAATGCATTTGATAAATGATGCGTCAGAACGGTCCGAGAAACGTACGAAGTGCGTCGCGTTCTGGGACAGACAAGACGCCACCAGCCTATGAACAAGATCAATCGAATGCACACTTCTCTCGTAATGAACCGCAAATTAGCAGTTCCTGTTTAAAGCCATGATCTGCACTCTTTCGGCACGGCACCCTGGGCCGCTTCACATCTCCCATCCCCCTCCCCGGCACACTAACGTCCGTCGCCGGTCAGTCGCTCACCCGCCGTGATCAGCAGCAGCCAGACGAACACGCGCTCTTCAGAGCCGGCAGACGTCGCCAGCAGCCTAGCGATGCCCAGTCCGAGCGTGGCCAGCACGGCCAGCAGCGAGCACACCAGGAACACCCATTCCAGCCGGTCCAGGCTGGCCAGCGTCCGGATCTGCGCGGCGGAGTCAGGAGACCACCTCAGAGCCAGACACCACACGGTAGTGTCAGGAGACCACCTCAGAGCCATTCACCACACGGCAGTGTCAGGAGACCACCTCAGCGCCATTCACCACACGGCAGTGTCAGGAGACCACCTCAGCGCCGGTCACCACACGGCAGCGTCAGGAGGCCACCTCAGGGCCATTCACCACACGGCAGCGTCGGGAGACCACCTCAGAGCCAGTTACCACACGGCAGTGTCAGGAGACCACCTCAGAGCCAGTCACTTCACGGCAGTGTCAGGAGACCACCTCAGCGCCGGTCACCACACGGCAGTGTCAAGAGACCACCTCAGCGCCGGTCACCACACGGCAGCGTCGGGAGACCACCTCAGAGCCAGTCACCACACGGCAGTGTCAGGAGACCACCTCAGAGCCATTCACCACACGGCAGCGTCGGGAGACCACCTCAGAGCCATTCACCACACGGCAGCGTCGGGAGACCACCTCAGAGCCAGTTACCACACGGCAGTGTCAGGAGACCACCTCAGAGCCAGTCACCACACGGCAGCGTCGGGAGACCACCTCAGAGCCAGTCACCACACGGCAGCGTCAGGAGACCACCTCAGAGCCAGTTACCACACGGCAGTGTCAGGAGACCACCTCAGAGCCAGTCACCACACGGCAGCGTCGGGAGACCACCTCAGAGCCAGTCACCACACGGCAGCGTCAGGAGACCACCTCAGAGCCAGTCACCACACGGCAGTGTCGGGAGAACACCTCAGAGCCAGTCACTTCACGGTAGTGTCAGGAGACCACCTCAGCGCCGGTCACCACACGGCAGCGTCGGGAGACCACCTCAGAGCCAGTCAACACACGGCAGTGTCAGGAGACCACCTCAGAGCCGGTCACCACACGGCAGTGTCAGGAGACCACCTCAGAGCCAGTCACTTCACGGCAGCGTCAGGAGACCACCTCAGAGCCGGTCACCACACGGCAGTGTCAAGAGACCACCTCAGAGCCAGTCAACACACGGCAGCGTCGGGAGACCACCTCAGAGCCAGTCACCACACGGCAGTGTCAGGAGACCACCTCAGAGCCATTCACCACACGGCAGCGTCGGGAGACCACCTCAGAGCCAGTTACCACACGGCAGTGTCGGGAGACCACCTCAGAGCCAGTCAACACACGGCAGTGTCGGGAGACCACCTCAGAGCCAGTTACCACACGGCAGTGTCAGGAGACCACCTTAGAGCCAGTCACCACACGGCAGCGTCAGGAGACCACCTCAGAGCCAGTCACCACACGGCAGTGTCAGGCCACCTCAGAGCCAGTCACCACACGGAAGCTTCGGGAGACCACCTCAGAACCAGTCGCCACACGGCAGCTTCGGGAGACCACCTCAGAACCAGTTCCCGGAAATTCTACCGCCTCGAGGACTACAGCTTCAGTGCAGGTTTGCACCACTTCTCACAGTCGACAGTCGGTGTTTCCTTCGCATGGGTGGCGCATGGACCGTTCCAATGCCGGGAGGGCCAACGCGCGGGAAAGGCAGTCAGTTCGGCCCCAACCAGTAGCGACTTAGAGTCACGCGAGTTGACCATGGATCCAAGCCAACAAGGCGAGGCGACCATAGAAAAGAGAAATAAAATGCATAAAATGCCACCTTGCCATGAAACCAAGCCAACAAGGCGGCAAAGTCCACAGATGAATCACTGATGACATATGGATTTGTCAAATACGGAGCTGTCAAATGTCGCCACAATAATGTCGTGGCATTTTACAGCCCAAACATGTTGCTGGACTACCCAGGACGCGGTCCAGGCATCGCTGACTGCGAGGGTCTGGCGCCATGGCAAACGACCACGAAACGAATGCCCTGAAAACGGCATTTTCTGGTGGGGACTAACGGCGGGAGACCAAAAAAACAGTAGCCTTATTTATCTCCCCTAACCACATCTCCTTGTCACTGCCACCCTTCGCTTCGACCAGTCTATGAACCCACAGGGAGTGCTGTATCTCTGTCCGCTTTTCATACACACACTTGGCCGATCCGAAAAAAAATGTCCACAACAGGTCCAGAAAGTGTAATCTCTAAAAACTGTACTCTGCAGTCGTCGGCCGTTGTGACGCAATACAGCCTGCGCAGGCCAATGAATGCAACCTTTCATCGGCCTACGTCCGCTCCTGACGCCACGCAACAGACGTCACGTTCCACGGCGTCGACCGTGCCAATGTTCATTTTCTTTACAATGAATGAACACACAATGCGTGAGAGCCTGAACTGAACGTTTGCGCGTGGGAACTGCACTACGAAAGTTCGCACGGAAAATGGAACCCAAAGACGCTACCTGGGCTGCGACCGCTCCCACGGCTGGCCGCTGTCCGCCGGCCGGCCGTGGCTGCGGCGCCGTGTCCTGTCGCCGGCGTTCGCCCGCACCTGCCGCGCCTCTGGCGGTCCGGCCGACTCCGCTGGCGGTCGGCAGCCGGACTCGCTGGCCGCCGCGCCCGGCCCGACCCCGACAGGCGGTCGGCGCCCGTGCCCCCGCCAGCATCCCTCGACTACGGCAGAGCACGCGACGCGGACCCCGAGGCGGACAAACCTGGGGGGTCGGCCAGCGTAACGTGCAGCGGACGACATCACGCTACACGGGTACCATGTGGTGGTTCTAAGCGAGACGTGGCTTAACCCTATTCCCGGCAGGGGGGGGCGGAATCCGCCCCCCCTCGGGTTTTTTGCTTGCCAATTCCAGGCTTTTTAACGCAGCTTCACGAAACTTGGTGACTTTTCCTAGCTATTCTTTCTACGTGCCGTGACAAAAATTCAAAATTCTTTTTTGCTCAGGGGCGGAGCCAGGCAACGTTTTTGGGAGGCACCTCATGCCATTTTTGGCCATGTTGAGGGTAAAAGAAAAATGTCTGCCAAAAACAAATGAAATTTTTGAAACAGGGTAAATTCAAATGATTGAAAACGTTGACAGATAATATCAAATGCACACGGGATCATCCCAAGTGACCCAAAGGTCACTGGAAGTCATTTAAAGTCAAAGGTCACAAGTTGTTCTGAGAACCGAGTGACCGTGACAGTTCCCCCTTTTTCATGCCCCTGGCACCGCCTATGCTAACATTATACAAATATTGTAATGCCACTTGTACTTCTTTAGTATAAAATGACTAGCAGAAGCCAAAAAAGGGTGTTTGCCTCTTTTGTTCATTCAGTTGTTAAAAAACTAATCCTCCTATTTTTGAAACCCTGTGAACGCCCATGAATTTTCTCAAAATTTCAAATTTTCTGGTCATTTCCAGCGTTTACATTTCTGTATGTATATATAGCTATGTATGTATATCAATGTCAGTATCAATATGCCAAACGTGTTTTAGAAGGGTCTTTGAATGCGTATTTCACACAAATCGATGTATTGCAAAACAAATCTGGACCAGGTCACAAAAACCTGCCCTTGACCTTTGATGACCTTGGCCTGAAATGACTCTGGCATATACATATGCGTCTGCATGTGCGCACACGTGTCTTTATTAGGGCCTTTGAATGCATATTTCATACAAATCGATACGTCGCAGAACAAATCTGAGCAAGGTTACAAGATATTTGACCTTGGCCTTTAACGACCTTGACCTTCACTGACCTTGGAATACGTAAGCGTATCAGTGTGCGCACACGTGTTTTTATTGGGGCCTTCGAATGCATATTTCGTACAAACTGACATCTTGCAAAGCAAATCTGGATCAGGTCACAAACCTTGACCTTTGATGCCCTTAACCCTTATTGACCCTGGCTGTGGCCTTGGTACGTCCATCGCTAATGCCCGAATGACATCGCCTGACTGTGTTCAAACAGCAGTCTTAAAAAGAACGCCAGTTCTTTCACAAAGTTCCCATTTGTCGGCGACAACCGTCGTTTTCGTGATGTTTGCCTGACTTCAAATGCTTGAAACTTCAAAATTTCCGGCCGATTTCCAATTTTTCTACGCCATTCGACGAGTTATTCAATTGCCATAAATGTCACAAAGTAACAGCAACCAGCTCAGATGCGTTCTCGAGATATTCAAGAAGCAGCTGGGGGGCACAAAAAGACCTCCATTCCAGTGCGCTTGTTAAAAGACAGCTACAGCTGATTCGAGCTGTAAAAACAACGGGTGTCATAACGCGTTCCGGCTGGAAGGTTTGGAATCTCCAGAATGTACACGACAAAAAAATATTGGTGGCAAACAAGGTTCGGCACCGAAAGAGCAAGAGGTCACCCCAGGTCACCCAAAAACAAGAGGTCGCCCAAAAGACCCGCATCCGGAAACTGTCCCGCGGATCACATGAAATCGGAAAGAACGGGGCACTGCCATGGACGACGAAAGCTACTTCACCTACCACGAGAGGTATATGTCAGGAAACCTTGGGTACTCTGTTGGAGCACGTCCAGCAGAAGTCCAGCAAAAGTACAACTGAGGCCAGAGAGCAAGTTTCCCCGCAATCTTTTCGTGTGGCCCGCCATCTCTCTCAGGGGTGTGACAAAGCCGGCTATCATGCCGGGTATGGGTAATGTTGATGGTAACATGTACCGTGAGAAGTGCGTAGGAGATGTGCTCATCCCATATTTGGATGAGTACTGTTTCGAGGGGGACATGTTGATCTGGCCAGACTTGGCCAGCGCTCATTATTCGAAGAAAACGTTCAAGTTGCTGGAAGAGGCCAGAGTGCCGTATGTAGTGCGTGACAGCAGTCCCCCTGTGTGCACCAGGTGTGTCCTACTGAGGACATCTGGGCATCATTAAGCAGAGGATGTATCAGGGAGACTGGTACGTAACATCCAAAGTCGCCCTAAAGCGCTGGATGAGCCAGGTGATCGCTGCTCTGGACCTAGAGATACCGCGTTAAATGCTGGTGCGCGTACCCAGGCGCGTGCGTCTTGCCGACAGATGAGAGGTGATGGAGATGACCCATTAGGCAAGAACTGACCGCAACGGTTATGACTACACTTCTGCAAAGTTTAATGTTCATACAGTAATAAATGTGCTTACGGTATGACTTTAAATACTGTCTCATTTTCCAGTGCCCACAATTTGTACTTTTCCTTAATGCATTTGTGTCAGAATTTCAGAAAGATAAGAAATATTTCGAAAAAAGGAAATCATAAGATGGGCTGCTGACTGCATGCTGGCTATTGTTTCACAGTTTTGAACCTGAGTCCCATTCTTGCAAGATATGTCCGAACCCTCCCGGACCAATACAGAAAAGAATTGGTTCCATGGTCTCCAGACCGACTTGGAACTGCCAGTTACATCGACAATCTAACACAACAAGCCACGTTTTTTCCCCTAAAACGGTTTTGGGCGCAGACATTAGAGCAACGTCTTGATTGTACACCGGGAGGTTAAATATCCGGCAGTATCCGGCCGGATCACAAAAATATCCGGCCGGATACCGGATACCGGATAATCTCTAATATCCGGCCGGATATCCGGCCGGACCGGATATCCGGTGCATCCCTAGGTTAAACCGACAACACCCAACTGACCCATATCCATTCCTGGTTAGGAAATCTTGAGCAAGGCCCTTCCCGATCGCAGTGGCCATAGTGGAGTCCTCGGCCTCGCCGGTCGAGAAGCGTCGCCGGCGACGTCCTGCCCTGCCCGCACCCGCGCACGGAGCGCCGCCCGAACCGCGGCAGCGGGACCAACACACGTGACGGAGCTCAGCGGAAGACTCCAGGTAAACGAACGGCCAGTTCTGGTCCGGACGCGTCCGCATGTTTTGAAATGGTCGCACCGACGGCTCCAAATATCGGCAATGGTGTTGAAACAATGTCCACCCTGATGAAAACGTTGTCAGCGTGATTTTTTGGACCAACCACACCTATCCCGAAAAGCAAGCCAAGGTGAGATATCGCGTTACCATTTCGCACACTTTTACCAGCGCTGCCCGAACAGCATACGATCAAGCTCCATCTGCCTGGGCTGATCTCGAAGTCCCAGCTAGTGCATGGACATGGTACGCAGGCGTACATCACAGGGCGTACAAACTGCGTTGGCAAATGCGACGGACCATGCAATCGGTTTCCGGCTTATCCACGGGTCCAGTCATGGCGACCTTCGACGGTATGGATGGAGTTCAGAGCCGCGCTCCACAAACGGGCTGGTAACGACTCCCCCGCCGGCCGGCCGCGGCAGCCGAGACCACCACGGCCCCGAAACTGACCCGGGCCAAGGCCGCGCTAGCCGTGCCGTCTCCGCCACGAGCCGAGACGGGCGTCCCGGCCAGCACCAGGGGGCGGCGTAGTGTAGTGGTTGTCGTGCTCGCCTTGTGACCGACAGGTCCCCGGTTCGAGTCCGGGCAACAGCGACATTCGCCGGCCCTCGCGACAACCGGCGTGAAAAGCTGCGAGGCTGAATGACCCTGGTAGTCGAAAGCGTCGCTGAATAACCCAAAACCAACCAAAGGCCAGCGTCAGGGTCACCATCAGGGCTGCCGCGCCGGCCGGGTGAACGACCCGCGCGCCGCCCGCCACCGGGCGGCCGCCCGTGACGATGAATGGCGCCGGCCGGCGCAGCCGCAGCCGTCAGAGCCCAGCCGGCCGCCGCCGCCGCGGCCGCGCCACGTCCGGAGCAGCGTCCGCCATCACCAGGTAACACGTGACGACTGAACTCGTCACAGCCCGGCCTCCTAACCGAAAACTGTGGTCTAGTCTTACCTGAGAATCCCTGCACGCAGCTACTCCAGTCTCAGTGATTCGAAACTTGGCAGGATGTTTCGTGTTTGGTCGTTTATGTGGTAGTTCTATTCAACTGTATCTTGTTTCATTTTCCTCTACGCGATGCGTCCTCGCGTTGTGTTGTTTCACCTGGTCACCACCTTACAATAACCAACCAAGGACCTCCACGGCAGTGACCAACTCGGCATCCGGCCTTGTTCAGATCCTGGTTACAACAACGCACTAACCATGGTGATGGATCGCCTCTCCAGAGAAAGAAAAAAACGGCGGGTAGTGCTGCGACCCAACCCGATATTTTGTCGTTAGAACGTTAAAGCACGTAAGGAAGCTTGCAGCTTACGGGGAAGGCGCCGCGCTCCGATATACCTAGGATAAGAGCACACAACGAGCCAGCTGTATACCACCATGGTCTTCATGCAGCGCCAGATGGCAAAAAGATGGCAGTAGTCTAGGCATATATGACATGAATTAGATCTCGTAAGCAGTCTTAGACGGCAAAGTAGAGCTTGGTGTGTTTTTGTGCATTGGAAAACTCAAATTATGAGCAGTTTTTAGAAATCCGTAAAAACAAATAAAAAGAAATGGGAAAATGAAAAATCCGTAAAAAGTTACCCACTGATTTGTCCCAGATGATGATATAGTTTGCTTTATGGTTGGATCTTTCAATTGGAAAGGGACTTTTGCAGGGATGACTTTAGGGGGGGGGGGGTCCCACCAGTAGCCGCCAAATCCCCCCCCCCAGTACACAGAGAAATCCCTCCCCAGTGAAAACGTTGCTTTGCGAGCAGCTCACGCCCGACCAGGTCTTTGGCACGCTTCAGGCAGAGACTGTAAGTAGCATTTATGTATGTTGAGGGCAGCTATTCGTGAATGAAAATACTAAAACGGAAAATGAGGGTACTGCTGGTTTTTTTTTTTTTTTCGGAGAAAAACGTCAGAGGTTTCAAATTCCGTCAGCTGGAATTTGACTGACGTATATAAGTGCACAGATTTGGGAAGGGTAATAGAAAGGATGTAATGTATAGGATAACCAAGGGCTCTTCGTGCTTGTGATAATTCTGCTGGATTTCGTTCTAAATGGCTCAACTTCATGAACTGTTCAAGCGAGGTAAAACAGATCGCACAAAAATTTAGTAAATCCGGGTGGCAGGCCCATCTGATAAAGACCCGGCAGCCGGCAGCCTTTGGCTGGCTTGCCCCCACCCATGTAACCCCCAGCACGCGACCCCTCTCGGTCCCCGTGTACGCCACAAGCGTAAGTCATGTAAGCATGTAAGCCACACTCATGTAAGCCAAGCGTTTCTCGGACGCACCAGCCGCTTTTTCTGGCCGTTTGCCACGTTGCGAATCTAAAGCCCTTAGCGCGTATTTTTATTCCAATCAAATTTTGGGCGGAAAGTTCACCGAACTGAACCCGGGGCCGTCTAAGGATTGCGTTGCATGTTTCGTCGCTATCAACGGTTCTGTTTGTTGAGCCAAATGTCGGCAGTCTGGTCTCCGCAAGATTCCCATGCAAGCACTCACGCGAAGTTATGCAAATTCGCTGCGCGCTTCAGTACGTCTGTTCAGTGGTTGATCAAGCTTACACTACAGATATTATTATTTAATTTCCCTTCATGCAGCGCGCTGAAGTATGAAGTAGCCATTGTGAAATCTCTGCTGTTTTCGCTTTCCCCGGTTGGACAGGTACAAAATATTTTTGTTTCTCTTTATTCGATCTTCGTCAGTTTTCACAGCCCCGTGTCTCCGTGAACATCCTTTGCACTCTGTTCCCGTCCGTGTCAGCAAGGCTTCCTCCGTGCCCTGGATCTTCATCCGTTTCAGTTGACATCCTTGCATCCAGCTCGATCTCCATCAGTCACTGTTGGTCCCCTTTGGCCTCCATCAGCACATCAGTCTTTCAGTCTCTCTAAATCTTGTTTGATGTCCGTCGGTTTCCGTCGGTCTCAACCGGTCTATGTCGGTCTCCTTTGGCCTCCATCAGCCCATCAGTCTTTCAGTCTTTCCAAATCTTGTTTGATGTCCATCGGTTTCCGTCAGTCTCAACCGGTCTCTGTCGGTCTCTTTTGGTCTTTGCCGGTCTCCACCGCTCTTGACCAGTCTCTGTCGATCTGCGCCGGTTCGCCGATCTCTGTCACTCTCTGTCGGCCTCCTCGATTTTCCTCAATCCCCGCCACATTTATTCAATCTTTCTTTGTTCTCCAGTCACTCGTTTATATCTGCTTCTGTCTCTTCCTCGTGTCTTCGTCTCATTCCCTGTATCTATATCTGCCGCCCAATATCTATCGGTCTCTGTAACCCTGTTTGTGTTTGTCTACCTGCATCTGTATATAGCCGAACCAATCGTAGTGGACACCGCGCTCACTGATGTTTTTGTGGTGTTCAGCTCCCATCGCTGTCGTAGGAAAACGTGCAAAATTCTGAGTAAAATATTTTTCGTAACGACCAGTTATGGGTATACCACAGACACGCACTGCAAAACATGCGGTCATTCACGCTCTTATTGCTGGAAGTGATTCCACATTGATATCCATAAAACTCAGGCGGTACCTGGGGGGTCGAATGAAACAGTCAGACTTCTTTTAACATGGAAAGTGTGCAGAAAACATTGCGGGCGGCACTGTCCACCCCTCCACCGTTTTTATTGTGGCAGATACCCCACACACACGCACCTGAAAATCCACGGACATCAATTCTACTGGATATGTAAAAGTACCGGTAAAATTCGGGCGGTACCTGAGGGAATAAAAGGAAACAAGTTTGCAATTAATTAGCTGATTGTCCCTATGGCCGTAGGTTCCATCCCAGACCAAAGAAACTTTTCATCTGATTTCCTTGACACACGCACTGGAAAGGTGGCTTTTTTTGTGCCCCCCCCCCCCACCTGTTTGTCTTGAATATCTCGAGAACGGATCGGAGCTGCTTGCTGCTACTTCGTGACCTTTATGGCAACTGAATAACTCGTCGAATGACGCCGAAAAACCAGACACCGACGGGAAATTCTTTAGTTGAAGTCAGCCAAACATGACGAAAACGACGGTTGTCGTTGACAAATGGGAACTTTGTGAAAGACTGCGTTCTACTTACGACTACCTTTTCAATGCAATCTGGCGACATCATTCGGGCATAAGTGATGGATGCACCAGGACAAAAGCCAGAGCAATAAGGGCCAAAGTCTTCAAAGGTCAAGGTCAAACAGTTTGTGACCTGACACACATTTGCTTTGCAACGTGTCAGTTTGTATGAAATATACATTCCAGGAACCTAACAAAAACAAGTGTGCGCACACCGATACGCTTACATATACTAAAGTCAGTAAAGGTCAAGGTCATTTAAGGTCAAGGCCAAATATCTTGTGACATGGCCCAGATTTGTTCTGCGACATATCGATCTGGATGAAATATGCATTCAAAGACCCTAATAAAAACACGTGTGCGCACATGGATACGCATACATATATACCAGAGTCATTTCAGGTAAGGTCATCAAAGGTCAAGGGCAACTGTTTTGTAATCTGGTTCAGATTTGCTTTGCAATATTGGCAATATGTCGATCTGTATGATATTTGTATCAAGGACCCTAATAAAAACACGTTTGGCACATTGAACTCATCTGTATATTGATATATACATATGCATAAATGCCCAAATATCAATGCTGGAAGTAACCAAATGTACCGATGATGACTACTTTCACTGAGATACGCCAAAAGATACATATTGCGCCCTTACTTACTCTGAAACTGTCCCGTGTTGTTCGAAATCTGATCTGCAAAAGATGAAAAAATGACGCCATAGGCCAATGACCTCGCATGATTGGAAATTGTCGTATTCCACGTTTTAACGACCAAACACCCTTTTCCCATTTTGTTCGAAAAGTTCTACGGAATGGACTGTACGGGCCGAGTGTCCAAAATTAATCTTTTCCGCCTCATTTGACCTTGAAGATATCGACCTAGGGTCATGAAAACTGCACACAGTGTAAATCGTTACAGCCCCACCATGTCCATAACATTTCATGTATCTAGTAGCTCTTTCCGTTGCCGAGATCGGAGGGGTGCATTTTTAGACCCCCTTCCAGTGCGCGTTAGCGGGAAACCCCCTTCCACTGCGCGGGTTAACCCTATTCCCGTACACATAAACGAAAGATGCATTCCCACTGCTAGTCCAATGTCTTTGCGGAAAAGCCGTCTGATTCACCGTGGTGAGAACTTTATTCCTTCGGAAGATGATTTGGAAAATAACGGTGTAGTCATGTCAGCCGAGCACAAAATGTCCGCTACGTGTGCCTATTATGGCCATATTTTTTTTAATCCTGTAGCGTATTTTAAATCCCGAAATTGGGGATAGCGTGAAGGTCGATCGAGCAGAATGGAGCAACACAAATTTCCATTAAGAGCAAGAGAAGCTAGTTTTCAATCCGGATCGGCGACAAAAAAACACGCAAAATGCGACATGCAGATCTTTTTTGAACTGACCATGAGACACGTCAGATGGCTTACCGACGTGTTCACAACTGATTGAGGAGCACATTTTTTAAAGGTATGCCCCGAATGTCGCCGCTACCATCTTTAGTCGAACACAGATATCTCGAAAGATTCAATTTTATGCAAAATCACGATTTGCACCAGTTTATCTGTGTCACAGCAGTAAAAGTTAGGTGAATTATGATTATTTTGTGGCAGCGTCAAAACGACGAAAACCCGTTCGTTCCACTGGTGTTACTTTGGCTAACAATCTCACCCCCTTATCACTGCAATCACGGTATAAAAACAATCGACCCGAAAACCGAAAATGTCCACAGTTTGAGCGCGTGCCACGGCTACCCTGTTCGGCGGACGAGGTCAGCCTTGTAAAATGATATGCAGTCAGTACCTTGTGACGTATGGCTACACAGTCGCCAAGCCGTTGCAAATAAAGATTGAATTTAGCCGTACCATGTTTCGAAATGTTTGCAAAACGGCCTTTTAAGAGTCCCCGTGGTTAGGACGTGTCACGCGGTGGTCCCCGCGCGCGGTGTTGTGCATCATGCTTTTCTCTAATCGATTCTTTGTCGAATGAACCGAGTTTGGTCTCTGTGCGAACCACGGTTGGCGATTAGGCACCGGGAAGGACGTCGTGTCGGCAATAACATCAAGCTCGATCGAACTGATGCAGGAGGCAATGGCCTCCTACATCGGGTCGTATGGCATCGCATGGCCGGAGCGGCAGCGGCACACCTGATCAATGTTAGCATGATCGCATGGCCGGAGCGGCAGCGGCACACCTGATCAGTGTTAGCATGATCGCATGGCCGGAGCGGCAGCGGCACACCTGATCAATGTTAGCATGATCGCATGGCCGGAGCGGCAGCGGCACACCTGATCAGTGTTAGCATGATCGCATGGCCGGAGCGGCAGCGGCACACCTGATCAATGTTAGCATGATCGCATGGCCGGAGCGGCAGCGGCACACCTGATCAATGTTAGCATGATCGCAACGGAGCGGCAGCGGCACACCTGATCAATGTTAGCATGATCGCAACGACAAAACAAGGGGCTTTCCGTTGGTTTCAATTTCACGTCAGTCACTGGCGGCTTTGCATTCGAAATCACAGAAAAAAACCAATTTGAGCGCGCGCCGCAGCTAACCCGTCAGGTGCATGAGGTTCACTCCGCGAAATGATTCCCTGCCGGTACTTTGTGGTCGGTCATCGTGTCCTCGGGTCCGTATCTTTAACGGTTTCGTATCTTTAAGGGAGATTATGACCCAATTTTGAAACCTTGCAAAACTGGACATTTTTTGCGTTGCCAAGGCCAGCATGTACCACGTGCCGTTCCCGGTTCTGTCTTCCATGCCACACAATTCTCCAATCGATTCCTTGTCGAACGCACCCGGTTTCGTGTCGGTGTGACCCGTTGTTTCTGAGATCGAGCGCCCGGGGGCGGCGGGTGTCTAAGTTTTTCGAAAATGCGTTGCCCGGCACCCCCAAACCCGAATATCTAACTATCTATGCTCGCGCCACCAAACTAATATCTGTGCTTGCGCCACCAAACCTCTGAAACGGCCAAGATTCTGCCACTTGCGACCACTAGCCTCGCCGCAACAGCCCATCACCACTGACCTTCGACGGGGTCAGACAAAACAAGGTCGGCGAAATATCCAGATTTTGTATGTATGTTACACATAATCGAACTGGCCGAATCCAACCCCCTCCCCCGGTGATTTGCTCTTAAAACAGGCCCTGAACATTTGTGCATGCGAGAAGTATGAGTCAACTTTCACTGAATGTCGCGGATTTAAACCTGGCCTGAGCATTTGCTACCCAGAAACAGTTCCCGTAATCTTTTTTAGTGCAAACTGAACGAATCGGCGGGCAGACAGTGAAGTATCGCGTCCCGCGATAGTGTATGTAAACTTGATAAAGGGTGAGGCCATGACAGGGCGTCTGGTGTCCCACTGGTCGGCGGGGGGTTCGACCAACGGACCGTGGCACGCTACAGCGGGGCTAAGTGGCGGCGGGCGTATACTGGTGGCACTCCGGTCTGTTGAACACCCGGGGCCTAGTTTCATAAAGCTTCGTTAAAAGCAAACATGCGAAAAAGCGAAGAAATTTGGCGTGGTTTTGAAAATTCAGTTCCATAAAACTTCAAAACTACGAAATAGCGGAGTAAAATGTAAGAAAAATTTCCAGCGAAATTCCTGGCATTTTCAGTGAAAATACGAAGAGCCAGTTTCACAAAATAAAACAGAAATCACAACACGTATTGACGAAACGCTTCTGTTACTAAGTATCTATGCTGAGCACACAGGCATTGATTCTGAGGTGCAAAGTATATATCAGCCTCTTTAACGCTATGTCCCGGAAAATGCATTTGCTTCATAAAGGGAAATGCACATTGGTGAAAAATAGTTATTTACCAGCACCACCACGAATTTTCCCACACTTCATAAATCGTCATTCAAATTCTGCAGTACAATTCCATGCACACCTTGGAAGTAATAAAACCTGGTTTCTCAAATCTCTTTTTATATCGTTTTATTTCTCATCCATTTCTTCAGTTACTACAGCCAAGCAATGTCCCACTCAATGCAAAGTACGTAAAACGCATGTCAAACAGAGGGAACATCTCGTTGTCAAACGTCTGGTCCCAGCAACGCTGATCCTCAGTCGATTCGCACTGATCCCTAATGCGAGCGGTTGCGGCACACGTCAAACTCCGGCGCGCGCCAAACCCTTATCCGGGGTTCGGGTGGACGCCACCGAAAGCCACAGACGTCAGCACCCTGGACCACAGTAACTCCCACATTAAAGACTACGAGAGAACCGAAGCCTATGTGTAATGATGATCATGACGGTGGCACAAGGAACATTTTAACCCATTGCTTTGATAATGGGCATAAACATTCATCTTTACCGATACAAATCAAGCTTACAAAAAAAAAAATACGTTTGGCCTTTTGATGTTCGTTTCTATTCCTTTAACATGACATACGCCCAAATAGCTACTCATTTCTTATAAGAAGAGAAACAGTTTGTTTAAAAGTAAAGAAGGCTAATTTTTTAGACAAAAAAACAAGCATGAAGACAATTCGACAGGTTCATTGCATTCTCTGGGTCACAGGCCACATAGTCCCGGATGTCGTAGCCTTTCATTTAGCGAAGCCGCGAATTGAGATTCGCGGAGCAGTCTGTACCAGGTCCTGCTCGATCCTCAGTAAGTTTGCCATCCCTTAGACTTGGTGGAAATCGACTCCTAGGAGGCCTAGTTTCATAAAGCCAATGTGCGAACCTACGAACCTGCGAAAACACGCCGCGTAAAAGTACGAAGCATAAACAAGTCAGTTTCACCAAAAGGCGTAGGTTCGCAGTTTACGCCGGCGCATTTTTGACGACTGGCGCATGTTTTAAAATTCGTCGCCATGGAAACCGTGGGGCACATCATCCTCCAGTACACGGATAGATTCCTTCATGGCGGATTATTCATTCACGTATGCATTAAACTACTGGACACATCTCTGCACGTTCCTTTATTCATTCATACGTTTGTTCCGTTCTTTCGTTCATTCGTTCGTTCATTCGTTCATTTGCCAGACTCAATGCCATTGTTCCCACACATTAAATTCTGCCGCCCTGACGAGTGTCCCTCGCACCTGACGTTTTTCGTCATCAACGCCCTTTTACGCCATGATATGACTGCTACGCTATGATACACTATGAGACACACATGGGCCTCCACTGGTTACGAGGGCCCCCACTGGTTACAGGGGTTCCCTGATCCGATTTGGCGCTCTCCTGGTAAAAATCCTGGTTACGCCCTTGCGTGCAGTGCATTGTGAAGCTCTGCCTCACCTTGGCGCCAGTGGTGAGGATCGGCATGGCTGTGTTTGGAATCGGTCTGCTGACTCGTCGTTACCATGACGGCATTAGTGCACCCGTTCCGCCAGAGAAAGATAGTGCCGAGCAAAGGCATGCCGATCAGGCAGCTGATCAGGATCATATCATTGCCGACTATTTGAGCGTAGTAGACATCATTAGCATCTGCCAAATCATGGGACGCCTGGTATGTCCAGGAGTCGATCTCCGCCAAGTCTAAGGGACGGTAAACTTGCTGAGGATCGAGCAGGGCCCGGTGCAGACTGCTCCGCGAATCTCAGTTCGCGGCTTCGCTAAATGAAAGGCTACGATGTCCGGGACTATGTGGCCTGTGACCCAGAGAATGTAATGAACCTGTCGAATTGTCATCATGCTTGTTTTTTGTCTAAAAAAACTAGCTTTCTTTACTTTTAAAGAAACTGTTTCTCTTCTTATAAGAAATGAGTAGCTATTTGGGCGTAGGTCATGTTAAAGGAATAGAAACGAACATAAAAAAGCCAAACGTATTGTTTTTTTGTAAGCTTGATTTGTATCGGTAAAGATGAATGTTTATGCCCATTATCAAGGCAATGGGTTAAAATGTCCCTTGTGTCACCATCATGATCATCATTACACATAGGCTTCGGTTCTCTCGTGGTCTTTAATGTGGGAGTTATTGTGGTCCAGGGTGCTGACATCTGTGGCTTTCGGTGGCGTCCACCCGAACCCCGGATAAGGGTTTGGCGCTCTTGCTCTCTTGCTCTCTCTTTTTGCTCTCTCTTGCTCCACAACTTCCACATCACCGAACCCAAAAAGATCACCCATCCTGCATTTATACCTCTCCTATGTACTTTGCACCTCAGAATCAATGCCTGTGTGCTCAGCATAGATACTTTTGGAGTAAAAGAAGCGTTTCGTCAATACGTGTTGTGATTTCTGTTTTTTTGTGAAACTGGCTCTTCGTATTTTCACTGAAAATGCCAAGAATTTCGCTGGAAATTTTTCGTACATTTTACTCCGCTATTTCGTAGTTTTGAAGTTTTATGAAACTGAATTTTCAAAACCACGCCAAATTTCTTCGCTTTTTCGCAAGTTCGCTTTTAACGAAGCTTTATGAAACTAGGCCCTGGACATACCAGGCGTCCCATGATTTGGCAGATGCTAATGATGTCTACTACGCTCAAATAGTCGGCAATGATATGATCCTGATCAGCTGCCTGATCGGCACGCCTTTGCTCGGCACTATCTTTCTCTGGCGGAACGGGTGCACTAATGCCGTCATGGTAACGACGAGTCAGCAGACCGATTCCAAACACAGCCATGCCGATCCTCACCACTGGCGCCAAGGTGAGGCAGAGCTTCACAATGCACTGCACGCAAGGGCGTAACCAGGATTTTTACCAGGAGAGCGCCAAATCGGATCAGGGAACCCCTGTAACCAGTGGGGGCCCTCGTAACCAGTGGAGGTCCATGTGGCGTCTCATAGTGTATCATAGCGTAGCAGTTATATCATGGCGTAAAAGGGCGTTGATGACGAAAAACGTCAGGTGCGAGGGGCACTCGTCAGGGCGGCAGAATTTAATGTGTGGGAACAATGGCATTGAGTCTGGCAAATGAACGAATGAACGAACGAATGAACGAAAGAACGGAACAAACGAATGAATGAATAAAGGAACGTGCAGAGATGTGTCCAGTAGTTTAATGCATACGTGAATGAATAATCCACCATGAAGGAATCTATCCGTGTACTGGAGGATGATGTGCCCCACGGTTTCCATGGCGACGAATTTTAAAACATGCGCCAGTCGTCAAAAATGCGCCGGCGTAAACTGCGAACCTACGCCTTTTTGGTGAAACTGACTTGTTTATGCTTCGTAATTTTACACGGCGTGTTTTCGCAGGTTCGTAGGTTCGCACATTTGCTTTATGAAACTAGGCCCAGGCCAAGCGGACCCATGTCCAAAAAAAGTACTACTCTCTGTGATAGGTCGACGCTCCACGTCCTCCCCTGTGCTGGTTTACCTGCTGTATTTCAACTGTGACCCCCACCGGGCGACGGCAGGACAGTACCGACAGACAGCATGACGCTGCCGGAGGAGCCGATCAGAGGTGGCTAACAGAGAGCTGTTACAACGGAACCACACGAATGCCGACCGTGCACATGCATCCGCTGTTCTGTGCTTGCCAGTCAGGTATCACAATTTGTTAACAATCACATTTAAATTAAACGTCTTTTGACACCAGGCGCGATTCGTCTTCGCTTGTTGCCAGGACTTGAAAAAGTTATATCATACATAAACTGTAGGGTTTAAAATTTGACGTTATCGACATGTAGCAGCACTGCTGTGCGCAAATACCACAAGTACAGCGGGGAAGTTCTTACTTTCTTCGGGAATGATGACTGGTTTTGGAGATTTAAGAAATTTCTCGCAGAAATTTTGCTGTTATCACGCAATCTGTGTCTGGAGAAACCCTAGTGTGTATAACTTGAGCACGGATCGTGCGTTCACGATGACTGGAAAACACGGGCTTTTACAAATTTCGAATTCGCTAAAGGGCAAAAAAAGCCTTTAATTCTTTAAAGGATAACCTCCAGGAGCTCACACTTACATGTGATCATGTCAGGAGGAATCTTCGAAAATGTGTGACAGAAAACCTATCTGGGGGACTGGTGAGCAATGTATCAGATATCTATCTCGGATGAAAATTTCCCCACAGTGACCCTCGGGGTTAAACAATTAAAGGTCAAGCTATGTTTAGGCGATCAAAACGGACTTCTGGTGGTCACAGGAGAGCTCACTGGGTACACGTGTTGTTTAAGCTTCATTGGCCTCGTTCAGGTTTCGGGGGTCCTTCTGAGGTTCTGGGTATACCCTACTCTGCTGTGCCATTCCAGATACACAACCTTCTTTTTTCAGCCTGAGGGCCATTTTCTGAGCGCTGAAGCATTCTGACATCTGCTGTAGGCGCTGAAGCACGTAGACATATATTGTAAGATGGCAAGTCTTGTGTGCCTTTAATTTATAATAATTTCCATAACCCAATAACGTTGTCTGGGTATTCTGAATCGATGAAATCGCAACGAAAAATTTAGCACTTGACCTAGCGTCACCTCACCTGGCCTCGCGTCGCCCAACCGGCTCTTTTGGAAAGTTCTGCTTTAATTACCATCACGTTCATGGCGACCTTTTGCGTTGCCGCCCAGCAGGCATATTTTCACAAAAAGAATACCTGCTGTCCTGGGAATGGCGACTTGACATAACACAGTCTTCATTTTCGAAGGTAAAACCCTTTTTACCAGACAATACCTCCGATATTTCCCCACACTTTGTCCGTTAAGGAACTTTCATGGTGGTTCCTTTCTGGATCCATTCCTTTAATTGTGCGGAACGCCGTACCGCGATCTTCTGAAGTAAGGCGAAAATAGACATGAAAGTAAACTTGGTGAACGAGTGTTCATTCTGGGCCTAAATCTGACCGGTATTCAGCGGAGTGGCCTCTGGAGCACCATTAGTTCCACTAGTCTGAAAAGCTCCCGAAACACCAGGAGTGATGGTAAGAGCGAACATGCCGCTGTAAGCGGATAAAATTAATCGCAATTTCGAAAAAAAACAACCAGGTACCTTATACGAATAAACAGTTATCGAAGGGGTATTTTTTATTCAAGAGGCAAATTAATCCAAAATTAAATTTGCAAACCGTGCCCGAATGGTTCGCTAGGGTCATGTAAGGGATCAGAGTCCGTGCTAAGCACAGCTTGCTGCAAATGTTCCTATCCCTTCCTCCGACCGGGTGCAATTCCAGGGAATGGCTGATACTGTGGCGAAGGTTTACCGCCAAGGGGGCGAAACGCGCGTGTGGTCATCAGTATGACCCTGTTATGGGCAGTTACCGTCTGGCCCGCGGACCGAAAATTGGGCGCCGAAGCGACTAGAAGCCCGGTTGCCGAGTCGGCGTGACCAACGCTCCAACTACATACGACGTCTGTGACGAGGTCATCAAGTCCGCAAGGGCATCTCTGACGGGACAGTCCAGTCTGCAGGGACATCTCTGACGGGACATTCCAGTTTGCAGGGACATCTCCGGCGAGACAGTTCAATATGCGAGAACACTTCTGGTGAGACGGTCCAATCTGCAGGGACGCCTCAGACAACAGTCCAGTCTGCAGGGGTTATCTGCAGCCTGCAGGGACGCCTCTGGCGAGACGATCCAGTCTGCAGGGACGCCTCTGGCGAGACGATCCAGTCTGCAGACATACCTCTGACGAGGCGGTTCGGCCTGCAGGATGCCTCTCACGCTGTTGCCGCCGTGTGTTGCAGGACGATGGCGCGACTGCCACTCGCCCGGCTGGCCAGGCCATTACTAGGCGTGGCACTGGGGCTGGCGCTGGCCATGTGCGTGGTGTGGCGCGGACCGACGGGAGGTCTGCGGCCCGTGCTGTTCCAACAGAGCAGTTCCCAGCGCGCCCGACAGACCGTCCCACCCATCCAGAAGTCCTATACGACGTCTTCACAGAGGCTTCTGCAGCACTCTGCATCCACCCTGAGATCCTCCGTGTCCTCACCGAGGTCTCCCTCGTCCTCTCAACCCCCGCCGAGGTCCTCCACCTCCTCTCAGTTCGCGCGGAGTTCCTCTTCGTCCGACCAGGACTCTCCATCCAGCCAGAAATTCTGGCCGTCCCCCGCGCCGGAGCAGAGGTCCCCTCAGCTCGTGCGCCTCTCGGACACGGCGCCCAGACGGGCCGGCCTGGCCCCCGGCAAACCACGCACCATCCTCTACTGGAACAAGTTCTGGAACAACGCCGACTTCTACGTCGGCTTCGGAGACCAGCCGTTCCGAGGCTGCGCCTTCAGAAACTGCGAGACGACCAACAATCGCTCCCGGCTGGCCGACGCCGACGCCGTCGTTTTCCACATGCTCAACGGTATCCAGCCCCTTCCGAGCCCCAGGCTGCCGCACCACCGCTTCATCTTCTTTCTGAAGGAGCCCCCACTGCTGAACCTGATAGCCACGGCCCCGTACCGCGGCGTCTTCAACCTGACCATGACGTACCGGCTGGACTCGGACGTGGTCAACAACTACTGGAAGGTACAGCCGGGGCCAGAGCCGCTGCCGCTACCGCCTCCCGGCAACCGCTCGCGGCCCGTCGCCTGGATCGTCTCTCACTGCGAGACCCCCAGCGGCCGCGAGCTGTACGTGGACCTGCTGCAGGAGCACCTGCCGGTGGACGTTTACGGCGCCTGCGGCACGCACAGCTGCCCAACCGGCGCGCACGACCATCGCGAGGCGTGCTACGAGATGGTCGCCGCGCGCTACTTCTTCTACCTGGCGTTCGAGAACTCGCAATGCCGAGACTACATCACCGAGAAGCTGGCGCTGCCGCTGCAGTACGGCCTGGTGCCCGTGGTGCTGGGCCCCAGCCGGGCCGACTACGAGCGCACGGCGCCGCCGGACTCCTTCATCCACGTGGACGACTTCGCCGGCCCCCGAGAGCTGGCCGACCACCTGCGCTACCTCATGGCCAACGGCACCGCCTACCGGCAGTACTTCCGCTGGAGGGAGCGCTTCCAGGTGGGCGGGTCGCGCGCCTGGTGCGACCTCTGCCGGTACTTGCATGAGGAGCGGCCGGCGCAGTACTACGTCGACATCGGCCAGTGGTGGTACGCCGAGAGCGGATGCCGCCTGCAGCCGGTGGTGCAGGAGCCGGAGGAGGACGAGACGGGGACGACCGTCGCCGCCGAGTCGGACGGCCGGCCGCGGACGAAGCAGCGCCGCCACCCCGGCCCGGCCCACCGCTGACCTGTCGCTGCTCTCATACTTCGGCACCGTGTCTGGCACCGAAAGAACTTGGCCGTTTCCGGTATCTGAGGCCGGAGAAGCTCCTTCCTCTCCGTAGGAGTTGTCTGCCAAAAGCAGGTTTGCTTTCCGCTGCGGCCGTCTCAAAGGAGACAGACCGCGTGGTCTGGGGAGCAGCGAGGATGCAGGCTTGGAAGAGGCCAGATTGAGGTTTTCGGGGCAGCCTATTCACCATTGCCTCGCAGCACGGCAGTTCAGCTGACAGGCGAACTTTACTTATCTCTGCACCGGCAAACCACCACAACACCACATTGTCTATGAGTTCCGTCATCGGTCCAAATTCATCGATGGACTCGTAAGACATTCCAGTATCGCACTGTGCGTCCCATGACCACAGGACATTAGCTATACGCTCCGCGAGGAAGTCGGAGGCTTTGGTCCCATCGGCAAAGGCTGTGATCCCTGGCATTGTGGCGCAGTGCGACAAGCTACTTGCGGCAAATGACGATGAAATGGCATTCGACTGCACCAGCAGTTTAATGCTATGAACGCCAATGGCAATTGTTGACTCACATATGTTAGGCGTCCCATAAGACCCAAAAACAACCGCGTTTAAAATAGTTCCGAAACTAAATGTATGAGCGCATTTTCGTAAGGGACGCCTGAGGATAACCAGATCAATAAAATCATACGAAACTGACGCTCTACGTTCCATCAATTGTGGACGTGGCAAGGAAATCAAACGTTTCCTGGTATGATGACAATGCCTTCAAGGTAGGTGATTTTTAGATATAATGAAAGCATGACGTTTCAATAAACCAACCCATACTCTCTGTTAGGCCTCTTACAAACCCAATGCTATTCAGAGCCAATGTGAGGAAATCCTGGCTATCGAAACGTCTGTAAAATATCCGTTGTGCTGGGTCGAAATGAAAAGGAGATGCGGTGTCGTATAGCACAATCCAGCCAATGCGGCACTGGTAGTTAAATGCCGCGAGGAATAGTGGTAGATAGTGATGATCACACTGGGAGAGTCTCCGCTCGCGCGAGCTGGCATCACGAGCTGGCATACAGTCTAAAAAATACAAAAAACTAACCACAAAGTGGGTGACGTTGACTGGTACGATGGACTATCGGCTGCCACCGATCTCCGTTGGACGAAGAAGTGATGGCAGCAGCTCGAACGTGTGGCTTCTTTACCACAGAAAAGCCGCGTATCCGGAGACGCCGGTGGATATGCAAGTTTTTTTATGGAAGTCACCACATGAACCTGATACAAGCCGCCAGATCGGCATTTAGGAGTTACGTTACAACAGTGCTTTACAACACTTTGAGTGTGAGGTGATGCATACATACAACGACCGTCACTGTGGAAAGTATCGATGACCCAAAACCGCTGACCTAAGAACATGTCATCATTAACTGTTATGCGCCACCAAAATCGGCGAAGGATGACTTGGAACGGATAGAAAATGACAGATCTGACTCTCACAAATGCGAATAATGCCAACAAGTTCAAAAGTTTCCAAAAAATGCAGATTTTCCAGATAACCAGGTTTCCGCCAATAAAGCCCCTCCAATTATGCAGATGAATACTTAGTGAATTCTTCCAAACTTTAGGCACGGAAAACCATAACAAGAACCACTAGTATCACGACCCACCACTTGGTAAACCATATGACGGCAAAATAAAGGAACGCTAAAATTTGATCCCGTTGATTCTATTCCGCGTTCGACACCGGCGCTCGCCGCGCAGTAGTGCGAATGTTGCTGTGTCTTTGACTCAACGTTCCCACGTATATATTCAACAACTCAGAGAAACTAGTTGTGTATCTGCGTCTGCCGGCTTTTACCTATTCGTTGGTGACTTAACACAGCCCTTGAGATCCAGTCCGTTTCACGGTTTCATGTAGTGAGCTATGAGAAAAAATGTATGGGGCGTAAACGGCTTACATGTTATCCAAAACTACATATGAGGCCAGTCTCGAATCTCGTCACCAGCTTTCCAACCGCGCGCTTATTTTTATCGTGCGAACAACCGTTCCAACCAACCGTGAGTTAAGGGGGGCGGTCAACCGCCCCTCCCCCGCCGGGCGTGCATGGCGCCGACTGCCAGTCGGGCGCACGTTAAAAGTACCAACAAGCCTTGCCGATTGTGTCCAGGCGATGTCTGATGACGCAAGATCCTGCCAGCCATCACCGTAAAACACTCGCTCAGGGCCTAGCCAGATGGACCTGCGCAGACACTGCACACGACTGGCCGGCCCAGCGTCAGACCGGAGAGTTGCCAGGACATCCGGGAGCGTGAATCCAGATCTCCTCTACTGACTGGCACCATTTGCCCGCGCTCCGATGGCCGACGATCCCGTTTCGTGTCAACCTGCGTCCTCCACCGCCGGCAATCGTGTTGCTCAAATGCTCTGAGGGGCACCCAAGGAAAAGACAACACGTTCCGTTGAGACGAGACGTTCTGTGGACAGGAAACGACCTGCACGCTGGGAGAAGCTGGGCCACTTTAAAACATCGGAGTGATTTCGGTTAGGCGACCACTTCGTCGCTTCACAGATCAATACGCCACGTCCTCAGCAATTCAAAGGAGAAATACACAAAACGGCCACTGGCAAATCCTAACTTCAATGCAAATGTCTGCCAGCATGACAACTTACTTCAACTTAAACTTAAACTTAAAAACTTAAACATCTGGACTCCTTCACAAAGGAACGTTCACCTATGGGCAATATGTCCGGTGCTGTAGGCACTCCTCCCCCCACCCCCTTCCTCCACACTGTCAGCACGGAGGTTTCCATCCGTACCCCCTACCAGAGTCTTACCTTCCCTAGCGGCGTGGTGCTGGTCTGCTGCACCAGCGGGATTCCCATGGCCTCAAACGATGGCGGAGGACTGTCCTGGTTTGAAGTCATCTTGTTGTACAATGTCTGGTCAAAGAAAGATAAAATATTATTATTCGTCAATATCGAGGAGAACACCCCCTCCCCCGCAAGTCACCCCCAGAACGACTGCACCGACCATTCTGAAACTTTAAAGAGCTGAGTTCTGAACCTTTGCAATTACTATTCCAAACTATGAGACTTGTACACTGACAGGTCGGTGCCCTACTGGGGCATTCCACTGACAGGTCGGTGCCCTATAGGGGCATTCCACGTGAAATCGACCAAGGGTAACACACCATAGTCTCAAACTCTAATGAAACTTTGTCCAGATGATAATCTGTGCTAATAATCTGTGTTGTTGATGATCAGATGATAATCTGTGCTGAGATGTCAGATTTCCACTGCTCAGTGCCGTCTGACGAGCGGTTTTTGCGTTAGAACAATCTGAACTTCTTAAATCTGATGATTTTTGGCCAAACCATTGCTGAGATGTGCACTATTTCAGTAACTGATGATCACATGTTCAAAAACTGGATATTGTGTGATGATGAAATGCTGCAATGTTCTGCCATTTGCACTTTGTAAGGTTTCTTTTCATTTTTATTTTACCGTGACACTTCTTTATAATGCCAAGTTTTTAGAGTGTGGCCAGTGATTCCGATTGAAACCGCTTACAGGTAAAATGTTCTCTAAAGAATTTTGGTTCATTTCAAGTCGAGTAAAGTTCCCCATTTTTATGTTTAACTATAACTATAAACACATGTATGACTTACGGCATATTGGCTGGAAAAATCCCCGTTGGCCATTTCTTCGTTCGTTACTTGAGGAAAACGGCATAAAAATTACAGATATAAATGGTTTATGGTCTGCGTGCCGGTTCAGCAAGTGACGCTATTATGAACAAACACTGAATAGAAATACAGGCACAAGAAACACCCGGTGTCGTTCGCAACGGAATCGACCGCAAACTAAAAAAAAAACAAGTTTTCAGCCTACGCCACCGCAGACTGGGCAGCGCGGAAGTGTGACGAGTCCAATCGACTTGGGTGTCGAACAGACAAGAAATACGGAAATGAGAGTAGTTGATATGCTCATTGCCATACCATCACTGAAATATTCTTCACAGACCAATATGGCTGTGTTTGGCACCGTAGCTTGAGACCGGTGACCATTTGTCTCGAAAATACTGTGGACAACACAGTTTAAGGTATGGGCGACTTCTGACTCCGTGTGGTATTAAGTATCTTCCACAGCATGCGGAAATTCCTGAAGTGGCCTTCTGAGTCGTTTCTTAGCTCCCTCGCCACGGAGGTCAATTTTCCATCCTCTTCGCAGGTCGAGAACGGCGTCTCTGACGCTGTCACGTGTCTGGACATACACGGAAGTTTTTTTTCAAAATAACGAAAAAACCGCGGCCCCTGGTGGTTCCAGACTTTCAGTACCTTTTCTCACTTCGACTGCGCACATTTTGGACAAATGTTAATTCTGGGTTGGGCCACATCAATAACCTAGATCTGGCTAAAGGGATCCATGTCAGAAATAGTTTAAGACTGCCATAACAATAACAAATTCGAGGATATCGAACTGTGTTTTGGTACACGACCTTATACTGCCAATAGCCTTAAAAGGTTTACCTTGGGATTTCCCGAAAAGGTTAGATCAATAACCTGAAACCATGAAAAGGTTTACCCATTTTCCGCGAATCCTCCTTTCTGTATTTTTTTCCTATTTAAAAATTGCATTTTGCGAACAGAGTTATAGCACAGCATCACGAGCAGAAGCGAAAAAGAATGGCTGACTTTAGTCAATGCACCGGAGGTCACGCCAAGCTGAGTCATTTTCCGTTTGCTTCATCTCGTTTCTAAGTTAATTGCAAACATTTTGGGACAGCATTTTTAGTTTTATGGCATGAATTGCCATTTTCACCCCAAATAGCCCCGATATGTACCACGTAACGTTCCAGGTGGTCAAGGGCACTTTCAAGTCACTGAAAGTCATCTCGATTGAAATAAAATGTATTATTAAATTAAATCGATTAAAGTAAAATGCTTCTTTATTTAGTATTTTGACAAAGAAGAGGGTGACGATGTGCGCTCCAAGCCCTGCCCATTACAAAAAAAAAATGTCAAAACAGCGCCGCCGTATTTTGTTGCAAATTATGTTGATAACTACGCTTTGTGGAACAAAGAAGACAGTCTGCAGCTTGTCACCTCTGCTGGTACGCCGGTGATGATAGGCAGGCTTTGCCTGCTACTGCAGGGAGCCGGCAGAAGAGCGTGTTGTAAAACCACAAACTTATTTTCGAATGGCAATGAGATTTTTACTGAAACTGATTTGTTTCGCATGATGTAAGCTCTACTTTCACGGCGTTTTTCTTTCTTCCCCATAGCTACGGTTCGCAAGTTGGAAGGGGGAGGGTGTTCACACACACCCTCCCCTAGTACGGGAGAGATCGATCAGACGACTGGTGCGGAGCAGGTTAAAAGGAGCACAGTATGTTCCCAACCAGTTCAATCGCAGTCTTCATAAATCTCCCCCCTCAAAGCAGAAGTCAACAAACGAAACTGCGGGGCATGATCAGCTGAACGCAGTTAAGTGACTCCATTTCCGTTGGAGCTCGTCGAGGTGTCATGTCATCCAAAGCTGGGTGGCGTTATTCCGTTCGTCGAGTCCGCGTGGATCGAGTCCGCGATGGACTACCGTTCGTCTGTCCCGTTATCTGAGACCACCCAATCAGTGTCCACTGAGCAGTGGACGCTGCCGAGCTGGTTATCTAACTGCCCCAAACAATTCAAATCGGACGGACAAGTGTGGATGCGTAAAGGGTGCAAGTCATTCGAAAAGCAACCAGTAACCAGAGGCGGCGTTTTAGAGCCATGACAGGAACAAGGCAGACAGCATGAATTTCACTCTACATCCATTACACCCAACTGACGGAATTTGGTCACAATGCTTCCAAAGAATTGCCACTTGTTTTTAATCGAGACAAGCTCCCCATTTTGGTCTTTAATGTTACAAAAGGCACTTCAAAATTCGCGATGCTGTCACCAAAAACGTCCCTGTCGGGGATTTCCGACCTGGACCGGGAAAAAGCAGTAAGTAAGACCGGCGACAGTAGTGCGGAACACCTCAGGTCACTGTTTCATTTCATGCGTATGCCACAAATTCGGTAATCTCATTGTATTTATTGCCATCTGTCGCCCGCTTCGAAAATGCAGTTATATTTTCCCCCCGATAGATGGCCGTGCCGCATGCCCTTGGTTTCAGTCATAAAAAGCAAAACAAATTCTCCAAAGTGTGAGAAGGAAAATGATGCAGTATCAGGGCCTATTTTAACATGTTAACTGGGGGGGAAAATTCCCCCCAGTCGGACACTTTGCCCCCCAGTCAAGATCCTTTGCCCATGCAAAGAAAAAAAAACAGCCAGGTGTACCAGCGTACCCAGGAAGGTATTCCATAAAGCGCTGCGCTCGCACAGCAGCATCTTATGAACGAAGGATGTGTTGAATCACTGAGTAATGTGACAGCACACTTAGAAGCATCACTTCATAATACGTATTGCAGGCACACTTAGTGACCGCTGGCGAGCGTGTTTCGTAATTAGTACGCCGGCACCCGATGCCGCGATTGTCTGGTGAGCGGCGAAGGCGTTTCATTGCATCGTACGCACGTTAAAAATGATGATAACCATCTTTGATGTGTTCAAGCGCAAGAAAACTGAAGGGCGAGCTGGTGCGCAGGGCGGTTTCGCTATGATGAGATAAGGCTTATATGAATGCGGTAACAGTCCAGCAGTGCTGTAGTTATCACCAATCATCCTGATCTGAAAACCCTACTAAAATCCCAGTACCTGATTGGTAGAACTCCATTGAACTAGGCGGTTAAACCCGAGTTTTACGCGACGAAAACGGAAAATTAATCAGTCATATATTAAAACCGTCAATCTTGCTGCTCCTAGTGCATGGGTTTGAGCATCCCATGAGCATGCTTCATCTGCTTAACGAACATGGCATGGCCCAGACTGCAGATAATGACGAATGTTGATGAAATCTCACTGAGGCGGGCCTAAGGTGAATGTTTCAATCTGAGGTGACTTTTTTTATTTTGGGGCCGATAACCTGGAAATGGAGAAGTTTGTTCTGCCTGTGTTGGGACAGCTTTTACACTTCTGCGCAGTGTTGAAAAACATATGACCAAAATTCGGTGAGAAAATGTATTTTGTAAATGTATTTTGATAGATTAGATCAACAGAAACTATCCCGGACAGGCAACCTACTGTCTCATTTAGGGAAGAATCGAAGCTGCCGCAACATCTCGAAAATATTCTGGTCATCGTTTGCAGACTGTGACTTATATATTTGAAGTACCACGCCTTGCCATGCCACAGTAACCCACGGTGCCGGTCTGGCAATTTCCCGCGCGTTCTGAGACGTCAGGATATTTAAGGACCACCTGCGTCAATGCAGAAAGTACCTTTTATAACGGAAGTCTGTGCCACTATGGCTGCACCACGAGAAAAAAGCCGACTTTTGGTTGACCGGTGCTCAGAACTGCCTTCGCGGGGAGAAGTGCAGCAGCAATATTTCCAGTCCCACCGTGTGGATAGGCTTACCCAGAGGTAGGTCAAAACACAGATCCTCCGCGAAATGATGAAGGTGTGGAACAACGCCCGTATTCTCACTACACTGGAGCGGAACGTGATAAAGAAGCTCAACAGGAAGCTTGACCAGTACCAAAGGCAAATTCTGGAGGTTCACCCCGAAAATTGACAAGAAGAATGGATTTAGGGACAACCTTAACAGCCTTTTTGACCTTGCCCTTGTCGGCACCATTAAGATCATCAAAACCAAGAGGACAAAGACATTCTCTAGGCCCAAGGGGAGCCAGGTCGCCGAGGCGTCATGGTGGTATTCGATAAGTTCCCTTCTGAGAAGGAGGAGCGAGCTCTTCAACGACAACAGTAAGCCGAAGCTTTAAAGGGCCCGCCGTTAGATTAAACAGCAGACCGAGCATGAGGCAACTGCCCAGTTGGAGTACTCGCCTACCGACAACACACAACTGACAGATCAGGATGACCCGCAGCCCTTGGCCATGCCTTCGAAGCGGCCCTGCAGGAGAGCCAAGAACATCGCCACTCCTGGTCAGGCAGCAGCCCTCGATCGGACCAAGCTCAATGATCGCTCTGCAATTCACTTCCTATCGGCGACGGCTTCGGTCCTCGGCCACGACTCCTCTGAACTGGCGATCACAGAAGCTCGGGCAGGCGCGCACGTAGATCGCAGAGGAAAGCCATTGCGGACGAAATCTAGCATTCTTTCTCCGCGTCACCCAACCTGGTGGTCCACTGAGACGGCAAACTGTTTCTGACCATGGAAAGGAAAACGTGGATCGACTCTGTCATTGTAACCGGTCCAAGAAGTGCCGCCAAGCTCTTCGGTGTTTGGAAGTTGCAAGTAGAGCCGGAGCAACGCCAGCCAACGTTGTCGCGCTTTGTCTGGAAGACTGAGAGGTTTCGGACAACGTCGTCGGCATGAGCTTCGACACCACCTCCAGCTGGTTGGTTGGTTGGTTATTGGGGCTTAGGGGCGCACCGACTGCAGGGTCATTCGGCGCCCAACCACCTCCAGCAATACTGGACAAGTTGTGAGAGCAAACACGCTTCTTCAGCAGAAGCTTGAGTGACGGCCTATTCACTTTGCTTGTCGTCATCATATCGTCGAACTGGTGGCAGAGGCGGCTTTCTCCACGCGCTTCGGTCCGTCCTCGGGACCGCGATCTCCTTGTTCAAGAGCTTCGAGAAGAGATGGAGGCTCATTGATTGGAACAAGTTTGAACCTATGGTGTATGAAGACCTGGAGCCAGCAGTGGCCGAAACGTTTTTCTCTTCCAATGATCGTTTCGTCGCCTTCTGCCGTGAGAAGCTCGCCGAAATCCAGCCTAGCGATGATTATCGTTGGTTCTTTGAGGTCTCGATTATCCCCTTTGGTCAACAGCCTCCACGGGGAATCAAGTTCCCCAGCCAGGTGCTCTCCAACGTGCCAGATAGATAGCTCCATCGCGCCAGATGGATGGGGCGCATAATCTGCGAGATCAAGATCTTCTTGCTTTGCCATCAGTTTTCCGTGACTCTCACTGAATTGGGAGCACTCAAGCGCTTCGTCTCTTTCATGGTTGTTTTGTACGTCAGTGCATGGTTCTGCTCTTCATCGGCGGTCAGCGCTTCCGTGCACGACCTGGCCGTTCTGCAAAGCTTGATGTGAATGCTGAAATTTCGAAGGGGATCTCCAAGGAGTTTGCCGATCACCTATTATCTATTATGACATTACAGTCGACATGTGATTTATCATAACAATCACCTATTATGGTGCTCCAGCGAAGAACTGGCTGGTGTGTCGTTCTTCGACGAAGGCGTGCCGTGTGAGATGAAGACGAGGATGATCGCGGCACTCCAGGAACAGGGATCGGAGAGTCCTCCCAGCGAGCGCAGGTGGATCTCGCAGAAAAGGAGGTTCTCGTCCCAGGAAGATCATCGTCGACTTCATTACCGCAAAGTCGGTGGGCAACCTGAAAGCCTACGGCATCAACATGGACTTCTTTGCCGCCGATCCCGCTGATTGGGAGACAGCACCTGGCTTCACGAACGCTAAGGAAGTCCTGTGCGGGATCGCGGTAGTTAGCGACTTCGCCGAACGAGCTGCGGCTCTTATCCAACGTATACAACAAGGTACTGACGAAGGATGAAGGGTAAAAGCAGTACCTGCTGCAAGTCGTCGAATAGCATCGTCGCCAGAACCACGAGACCACTAAGAGGATTGAAGTATCATTCCCACCTAAGCCAGACTGCTGCCGACAGGGCCAGTGACCTATGACCTGAGACAGAATGCGAAGTGTCTTTCGATCCAGTGTGTCAAAAGGAGTACTATGATGTGCATTTTATGCATATCGCGCGCTTGGTTTAAAAAACTGAAGCACAAAACACGTTTGGGGGCATTTCAGACAAATCTCTCCCTGAGCGAATCTCCCAGGGATCACAAGTCCATGGAGAATGAGTTCTTGCTGGGGATAAATGAAATGGTGTTCTTTGAATTTAATGGGCCCGGAATGCACAAAACCCGGCGCGAATGTCATCGAAATAAAATAAAATCCAGCACAAACGACAAACAGTCTTCGTGTGAAAGTGCTTAAGAGTGCTGGGCCAAGGCCATATTTTGCACACATGATTTCCTCCAAAAGACATATCAGTTAATGACAGAGCGCTGTGGAAGTGTTCATGGTAATTTGCCCTTATATATATATATATATATATATATATGTTTTCCTAAGGAAGGCATAAAATATATATATATATATGAAGTGGACAAAATTCATTCAGGAGAACACAAATGCCGGGGGGGGGGTGGTCTCAGCCAATGCGTCTCGTTCGCAGAATTGCCCCCGCAGTCATTTTTCCTTAAAATAGGCCCTGTGCAATATACACGAAATGACGATCCTCACGAAATCCTCATCACGATATCCGGTTTTTGAAAATACGGCCACTGGTTACTGAAATAATGCAAATTATTTCACCAGGGATTTGACCGAAAATCGCCAGATTTCAAAATTTCAAATTGTTCTAGCACAACAACCGCTTGTCCGACCGAACTAAAAAGTGACAACATGGCATTTCAGCCACAGATTACACACCAAATTACATCCAAGTTTGAGACTATGGTGTAAGACGCCCCTATAGGTTCCTTTTCCGGGGCACGCGCCTATAACCTCGTTTTCCGGAGCATGTCATGACAAAATAACGTTACGGCGACCGTCTTCACTCGACATCAAACAACTTAAGTGCCTTACGGTACTCAGTCCTACTAAATCTTACACATGGGTATCAACCATAGTCACTGACTTCTGCAGCGCAGCCCTTGCCTGAGACAAGGCCGTCTTACGTTAAAAATAAACTGAAGCCAATGACCTACACTAACCTTTCAACGACCTCATAGGGGTTATGGTGTCAACGAAAACGCTCATTTGCATAGCATCAGAGGTTTGGGTCCTTCATCCTCCGAACTCGGTTCCGGTCTCTTAAAAGCACCCTACAGCTTAAGATCCACAGGATCTAATGAAAACCAGAATCCACTTACACAACCTCCTTTGAGGTCATCTGTAACGTCACCGTGTGAAGTAAGAGGGTCAAAGGGGATAAAAGCTGTCACCGTGTGTCTTCAACCCCCAGTTAGACGCTGGTTCCTATTTCGTGGTTCTATCGCGACAGGTATGGAAAAGGCTGGCGAGCGGTACCAACCCACCGTGCCATCAAAGGTGGAGAAATAATCGATAGTGAATACTCCAGAGCGTTAAAAAGGTGCATAGGGGAGCACATCACCCTGAATCCGAATCCAATATGCCAACAAACAACAGACCAGTGCCTGGGACACCATGTCCAGTCACTGTACATATGTTTGGTTGTAACTGCTCACTCTACAATGTTACTCAACTCATTTCACTTAACGATTATTAGCACCACGGATCACACGTGACCGCAGACACTTTTCAACGATGGATAAATCGCCGTTCGCTGTGTCTCAGGGGATTGTGCTTTCTCGGACTTCCAAGACCTCTGATATTACCTACCACGAAAATTTTGTCTTGGTCGGTGCAGCAGACTTTGGGATAAAACAATTTTTGGGCGAAATTTCAGGCCGCATGAAGGTATCGCGACATGTGCTGCTGGGGTTTCTGAGCATGTGATGCAGAGATACGGGGACTATCGGTAGGGTGCAGTAATGGCAAACTGGGAACTTTACACGGGTGGACGTAGCCAAATGTTTGGCTTGTGTGGTAGTTTTGTTCAACGGTGGATTCGGTGTGAACCAGTTATCCTTAATAACATCTTTTTCCAGCCTGCACATTCAGACACATTACTGCAAAGCAAAGAATCACAGATATAACACGCCATATACTGTTTTCAACACTAACACTAGTTGCACTTCCACTTCCCACTCTTACACCTACGCACACACCACTACCGTCTTCCTGTATACATTCCTAGATATAATTCCTACATTCCTACATTCCTAAATAGGTGAGTCCCGAACTGAGCACCGCATGTCATCAGCGATCATAACTAGCCAAACCCTGCCTGGCTTACATACTGCCTAGAAATGGTAACGATTACAAGACATGATACAGCTATGATGCAATCATTTCACTTCTTAACAACTGGAATGTGTGGTTTCACTGACGCAACCAACAGTGACAGCCCAAGCACTCCTGGCGCCCTAAAGGGGACTCTAGGACCCGCGTTGAAAACGGTGCAAGATGGCGAAAGAGCACAAGGGCTTCTGATCTATCAGAAGGATCCTGGAGCTATACAAAGGCTCTCTGTGGTTTCAAAAGGGTCCAGAGCTTCTGTTCAAACTCCCTTTGTCAAGAGGCCATTTCAACCAGAGCCCTTGGCTTCATTCAGTAAAGAAAGCCAGTTTTTCAAATCGCTCAACCTTTCAAAAGGGCCGCCGATTTTTTCTTCTTTCTTTTAAGGCAACATCGACATCCGAATGTTTCCATAACTTTTAAAAGCCCCAACCTTTTTAAATACCTGTTTTTGGCACCATTTTCCATGCCACAAACTGTGGCCTCTTTCCCGTCAAGTGAGTCGTCATTGGAATTGGATTGGAGTATGAACATGGAACATGGAGAAAACGCCAGAAATTGGACTTTTCTCCTCCAAATTAATTATTTTCCCCCCAAATGTTTTCTCCTTCACCTCAAATTCTTTGCCTCACAAGCTTTTTTTGTCCGAAAGCGATCCTTTTCGCCCGTGAAAAGGGACTGTTTTGCTTGAAGAATTACCACCCGGGACCCTTTGAACCCGGGCCATATTATCACAGGCTGGTGAGCCAGGGCTTACAGGTCCTGGCTCACCACCCCCCTCCCCATAGCCTGATGGGAAGGGCTTTTTAACATCCAAGGGGGCCATGACTCCTCCCTGGGGTTGTTCAGCTTTCAACTTTCAACAAAATTCAACTTTCTTTGCACATCAAAATGGAGGTAAATGGAAATTTCAAGCACTCAGAAATAAAATAGCCGAAATCCCAGGAGTTTTCATATTTCACAGTGGTTAAGTTTGTTCTGGCCCCTCATTGGGAAAATCTTGGCTACTGCCCTGCCACTCTCTGAGTGGGAGGTTGTGTTTGGATGCTGGAACCTGTGCACCCTACCATCCACAAAATGTTTCCAATCCTAGTCCAATCAGAAAATGCAAACTTCTTGAGAGAAACAGAGATATACAAATAGTAGCCAAGAGTTTTCCATTCTGATGAAAATGCATTAAAAATGCACAAAGCATTTGTAAAAGTGCCATATGAGAACACATATTTCCTCTGGGGGAGGGTCCAGAGCCAAAAATTTGGTTTCAGTTACTGAATAGCCTGATTAAAACCTCTAAGTGGCAACAGGGGATCTGCTCAAGGCACAAGGTGTACAGAATAACAAAAGTGCAAAAATGTAAGAAAACCTGCCACTCCAATGTTCACTTTTCATGCTGAGTCACATACAAACATACAAAAAAACACACACATATGCACACACACACACAAACACATACACATGCCAGCATACCAGCTGGCATCAAATTACAGCTATTAACATCACTGCAGGCCATCACTACAGGCAGACTTTCAGTAGCAACCTCCAGGTGGACTTAGCCCTGTGCTGCAGCAACTCATAGACCCTGCTGCACAGGTGTCAAGGACACAGCTGTAAATGGCCAGTGGCAACACATGCAGACTGACTGTAACCCAGCTGAAAATATCTTTCCACATACTACTTAAAAAGAAACATTTCTAAACATGCCCATTATGCATATCCAAGGAAGGATTTTTTTTGTGTTTGACAGAGAGATTTGAAGGACTGGTTGGCACTTTCATTACCAGCCTCCCTCTTCCCTCACCCTGGCAAGTGACATGTCTGACTCTGCAGCCAACTTAAACTTATTCTGTGAAGAAGGTACAATTATTCTTTAACTTGAAAACAGGCCAAAATGGACATGGCAAACTGGTGAACCATGGAACTCAAACACCTTATGCAAGGGCACAGCCAAGCAGGTTCTGTCCTCCATCTCTTCTCTGCTATACATGACCTTTTTTCTATTTTTGTAGCAGTAAAATCAATGCCAATTATTGCAACCTTGAAATAAGAACCAAAATCTTAGGAGTTTTCTTTTTGAGGGGCTAGGGATAGCAAGGCTTTTCTAATGGCACTGGAGAACCACTTGCTAGCATAACCAAGTGATTCTGCAAGCAAGCTTAATCGCTTGCAGTGTACGGGCAAAAAAAAACAGTCAGGGAAATGCCGAGCAAGCCCCCTGCTTCTCATAACTCTAGAAATCCGGGCAGCTGCCTGGCCACATTGGTACTTAAAGATGTCAAAGGCAAAATGGCTCATAGTAGACTCAATCGAAAGAATTTCACACCTTATCAACGCCATAACTTCCCCACAATAAGCCTTAGAAGTAATCCACTTACCTACCGCCTCCACAACTAGCACGTGTACGTAACACGGAGTATCCCCGTGAAACAGATCAACGATAACTGGCAAGGTTCGGCAATTCACGTTCGCAATTTCACGTATTCACGTGACATATGACGTCACTGACACACCTACAAAAACGAGTCTGCGAATACGACAAAGGAGACAGCAACTCCGCAACGAGACAGGGAGGCGAACTGGGACCCAGTAACGAAAAGTCAAGGGTTCGTATGGGAAAAAGGTTCGTAGCCAACGTTTCGTGAAGCTAAGATTCGTATGGGAAAAGGTTCGTATCGGAACTATTCATTCCGGTTTTGCGCCGAAAGCGTAACTCCGCGCCGAAGACACAGTATTGCATATTCGAGACCGCAGACCAAAAAGCGTGCGATCGGACGTGGCCAGGCCCAACAAACAGGCTGGGTTGTTAAGTTAGGCTAAGTTACTATTCTAGGTCGGTTTCTTTTCCGATACCAACCTTTTCCGATACGGACCACAAATTACAAAAATTTGGTCATTACCCTTTTTCTTACAAAACTTTCCCCTTATTTAAGTTTTCCTACGAACTTCTTCCATCTGACCTTTTGCAGTGCGGATCTTTCCCATCAAACCTTTACCGATACGAGCATTTTCCGATACGAACCTTTCATGTCTTCCTTTACGAACCCTTTCCCATACGAACACTTGACTTACGAACATTGACTTACGAGCCGGGCATGGGTGTTAGTCTCCCGACTCAATACCCTTCCATGCCCGGCCCGTTACTGTCATCTCTATCCCTATGCCATCCAGGTCCCCTCCATATCCCCGTGCTATCCCAGTTTTCCTTCCCTTTCCCTCTTCCCTCCCAGGCACTCATCCGTCTTCGTTCGGTCCCTGTCGACCTCCTTGTCACGTGGTGATGTTGTGTCTTTTTCGAATTTCGAGATTGCTGTTTTTGAGGAAGTGACGTCACATTTCAAAACATTTCTGAACTGTTGACCCTTATCACTTGCCATTGATCTGTTTCCCGGAGATGCTCCGTGCTTCGTACTCGTGCTTGTTGCGTAGCCAGTGGATGACGACCATTTCTAAAGGATATTTTTGGAGACAATGTGGCCTTGACGAGTCAAAAAAATACTTCCAATAGTGCTATTTTTCATTGACATCTTTTGATGTTAATATCATGGGGCAACTTTGTGGATTTCTAGAATTGCAAGAAGCAGAGGGTGTGTGCAATCAATATCCCATACCCTGCCTCAGAAACAGTACCTAATGTGCAAAAATGCAGTCTGATATTTGTATGGATACCCAATAAAGATGGGGTAGTTCCCAATGCCAATGTAATTTCACTTATGTTCTTGCATTTCAGAAGTTGTTGCCTTTTCTAAACATCAATTTTGCATTTACAGAGAGAATTTCCTCAAAACCATAAAGATGTTGAAAATCCATTGAGCATTCACTACAATGACAATTATATGTCCTGCATTAATTAAATCAATTACGGTGGAGTACAAAGTCTGGTGGAGAGACTAAGCTTGCTTGGTTAGGAATTCCATGCCTCAAACTGGAGACCAAGGTGCTGAAAAACACTGAAAATCACAAAACATGGGCAGAATCAAATCCATTGTCAAAGCAAGAAAATGCCTATATCAGAATAAGACTTTTGTTCAACATTTTCCATTTTTAGTCAAACACTCCAGAATTCCTGTGTTGCTGAGCCCTGCCAAACCCTTCAGAGCCATCATGGAGACTAGCAAGCACATCAAAATATGATTTCATGGACTTTCCCGCCTTAATTCAAGCAAATAATGCTGTAGCCATTTACAGCTCAAACCAGCTAACCTTGCCATGCATCTCAAGACCCAGAGTCTCATTTTTAGATCCAAACCAACCTCAGGTAACTTCGGCGTGCCTTGTCTTCTAACTCAATGGGTAGAATCGGACTCAAAACCGCACGGTTAGGGTCGAATTTCGATGCCACCAGTTCTCCTCCCGTCACACATCTGGTGTGGATTAGACCCTGGACGCTTGAGCCCAAGTGACTGGGCGTCCTTTCTTAAACATTTACGTTTCTTCTCTACCAGCACGCCTCCATCTCGTTCGAAACGCACGCGTATCTCACGAAACCACGCGCGCGCGCACACTGCCTTCCCCGCTGGCCGGTGCCAAGGTTCCCTTTCTGCAACACTACATTACCGTGTTATATGCAGCAATGCACAATCTCCGGATCTAATTTTTGATTGACGACCATTGGGGCGTTCCAGGACAAATCGACCAGGCACCTACCAAAACTAGCACACCATAACCTCAAACTTGGATGAAATTTGGTCTGGTGCGTAATCTGTGGCTGGGATTTCATTGTTTCCATTTTACGGCTCGGTCTGATGAGAGGTGATGAGCGAGATATAGAAAAACGGAAAATTACTTCGACCTTGCCTTGACCTCCAGGGCATGGATTGTCGAAAATGGCTAAAAATTTCCTTGAACTCAGGTTCATGACCTGACCTTTTCAAGAAATTCCAAGATATACGTTTTAAGGCAATGGCGAGATGATAGCATGTACCAAAACTCAATTTGGTATCTTTTGGATTGCTCATATTATGACATCTATATAAACTTCTTTGGCATGGGCCTATGGGTGTAGAACTGGGGCAAATTTTGGTACGGGAAAATAAACGCATCGCACCCTAAAATGTGACGTTGGTAATGTATTTGCCGAAACTTTTTAAAAAGCAGGAAAATACATGGATGGGTTAAAAATATTGCAATGAAATTTTATACCAATCATTTTCTTGGGTACAGAAAGCTCCATACCAAAGGCAAATTAACTGAATCTCTGTGAAAAATCAGATGAAGGGATGTGACTGCCTGCTTCAGAACTGTTTATTCGGGAGACAGCGATGAACCTTATCCCTCCTCAAGAGAGCGACGCGTCCTAAAGAAAATCGCATTTAAATGATGCCACGCACAGACTACCAACGGCTCCTTTGAGAAGGAATAAAATTGTCAACTTAAAACCAAGACTGGACCGTGGAAAAAACAATATCAGCAAAATGTTTTAGAAACGTGACTGTGTGAACCACCACACTTGCGCCGCAAGTTTAAAAGTTGGTTTGGTGACCAACTAAAAGATGCAATTCTAGCTTTAAAAATAACGAGCATAACGAGCATTTAAAAATAAAAGCCTCGAGACAACACTAAACTCGATATGCGCTTTTGGCAACATACGTTGAAGCGCTTTTCGACTGCCTATTTATCATAGCAGCCGTTTTCACTATGGTTAATTTCGTAAAGTACCGCCCTCAGGGTACTCAATCAAGTCCTCAGGGACCCAATTGAAAACGCATGGAAAGTGCGCCAAACTGGAGTTAAATCAGTGTGAAGTTCTCAGAATCATCAAATTATTCGGCAGATTTAACACTAGAAAACCGTTGTTTGCTACGATGTCCATATTCTGCATTCGAATTTTGCGGTCACTGAGTATTTAGTCCCACTCGCCGAGTTGGACTAAATCTAATCCGGCAGCTTGCTTCCATTAGAATGCGGCTGGGACCAACCGCAAGGATTATCCAAAATCCTTTGCCAGCCAATCAGCGTCCCGTTCATGAAGCCGCTGATCGTTCGGTGGGCTCACCTTAGGGCCTGTTAACATTCTTGTCGCTTTCACTTTTTTTGTTCATTCAGTTTTTGGGAAACTAATCCTCCTATTTTTGAAACCCTGTGAACGCCGATGAATTTTCTCAGAATTTCAAATGTGCGTAAGAATGGTAAAATTTCTATCCACAATCTCTCGATTCATGTCAGTTTTATTGAAATCGATTCATAAACACCAGAGTTATAAGACGTCCAAAAGTACCCCCCCCATTTCGATATTTTTGCCTTGTATCCAGTCCTTTCAAAATTTTGAGTTGCTTTTTTCAAAAATGTAGTTTACGTCATGGCAAATCGATTGCCGTTTGTTGCCATAAAATCGGACGTGTAGTTTTTAAGATCTCAGGGGGAGCTGAACCCGCCCCCCCCCCCTGCTGGGAATCGGCCATATTGTCTAGCCCTCCGGGAATAGGGTTAAAACATATCCCGAGAGAAATGAACCTATGTATACTGGTTTAATCGTCAATTAGAGAGGCTAGGTTTGGTATGAAACCAATTTACTCAAATGTTCAACCCAAAAGCTTGAACAGCTGTTATCTTGTTCTTCATGATAGCTCGATACCTTCGTTGAAATGTACCTTCCGATAAATGTTAAAAGGCACTATAAATTTTATACATTTATTTTTTCTACTATGCCTTATCGAGGAAATAACGGGAATTCCTCGACAAGGAATGATGCAAAAAGAAAAGAGGATGGCAGAAGGGGGAGGAAGAAGATGCAGATAAGGAATAAAATGATAAATGGTATGCGCAGGCACTCGGACGTTGCACATGGTCATAGAAATGTACAGCCTTCTTCATATCGAGAGAAACCTGGATGTTCAAGAAAAAACGAATAAAATAGCAAAGACACGTAAATGGCAGTGTTCACGGAAACAAAAACGACCAGCACGAAAGCGGCAGAGTTCACAATGGCATCCACTGTTGGAGCATTTATTTTTACGTGTGTGTTCTGCCTTCTCTACTCTCTCTCTACTCGTATACTGAAGCCATCCTCTTTTTTCTCGCGGCTCTCACGGCTTCACAAGACATAAAACAAGAGGTCAGTGGTCGTCAATACGCAATCACGGTCTAGCATGTGCACGCAGTCACTGTCATGTAAACAGCCTAAAAAACAGACACGCAAAAGACGCGACAACAAAAATGTAATGATGGACGGTGCATCACCCCTGACCTCTGCTTAGGTGGCGTCTCAGGTGGCGACAAAACAGGGAGACTGGGGCCCGCGACAGATTGGCAACGAACTGAGCTGCCGCGCCGCATGGCTGCAAAAACGCCGTGCGAGATCTAGGTAGTAGATACAGATTGCCATCCTGCCTTTCCTTTCTTCAGGTGTCTCTTGCGAGCCATCTGCTGTCACTAAAACTGCAACATAAATTTATGTCCGGTGTCGTAAAGTTCATTAGGTCCAGCACTCGTAACAAAACCGTAAGTTGGATCTCGAAAAGGCGCTTCTGAAAGAAATATCACTTTATTGAGTTCATTGATTGACTGCAACTTCATTGACTTTATTGACTTCAGGCTTAAAACGAGTGGTATCTACGGCGAACGCAGTGCCGCCATAGCCTTTTTGGTTAAACTGTATCGGGTAGAAAGAAAAAGAGTCCCACATTTTGAAGTCGAATAACTCCGAAAGTCAGCTTGAGGTAAACGTTCATGCACACGTTCAACGCAGTTACTAGCCAGGTTGAAGCAAATGTGTTATTATGAAGACATTATGATGTGCTCCGCTCTGTAGACAACTAGAAGTCTTTAGCAATAGGGGCCCCTGAGACGACCAAGAGGCGCCTGAAACTACTAAACCTTGAGACGTCCAGACAGCTCCCGAAACGGCCAAGGGACCTAAGCGCATTGCCATGGGCGCCTCTGTCACGGCAGAGAAAGGCTTATAGAGGGCCCTTGCTATTGCCTGAGGGGCCACCTAAACGGCGAAAATTCCCCAGGGATGACAGGAGGAAACCCGAGATGGCTTAAGTATTCCTAAAGATGCCAGATGGCTCTATGACACGGCCCGAGGTGTTCCGGAAACTGCCAAAGGAGCGACTGAGACGTCCTGAGGGACACGTGAAACTGCACAAGGAACCTGAGACCACTAGAGGGACCTGACAGTCAGACGGCCCGAGATCACCAGATCACCAAAAAGCTAACAAAAGTCTCCAGAAGCTGCGAGGGGCCAAAGGGGCTCCTGGACCAGATACAGACACGGCGTTTCAAGTAGAGGGAAGGACGCAGTTGCCTAAAATCCCGCCGTTGTTGTCATGTTTCGGGCAGGTTGTAAGGAAACAAAACGAAGATTTTTTCTGAAATGAGGTGATGCGTTTGATGTTTTTCGGCTGCTTTATATGGGAGAAATGCAAAATAACATCAAATATGTCGGCCTGGACCCGAGCACATCAACCTTTTTTCATATCTGAAAAGCAAAAAAATGGGGAGCCGCCCGGAAGAGAGGCACCGCGCTGACCATTGGCCACCAGCTCCGAGAACACATTTAAGCTGGCGGACCCGCTTGACAAAAATTGACCTAGCATGACCTAGACCAGACTCCAGTCACGTGGGGTACAGATGGACCCATAATTGATTGACAAACACTATGATATCTGTTTCGTTTCATCATCATTTATTTTTTGGCGTCCATTCTACGCTTAACCCTATTCCCGGACGGCTAGACGGTATGGTCGATTCCCGGCAGGGGGCGGATTCGGCCCCCCCCCCGAGATCTCGAGAACTACTTGTCCGATTTCATCGCAACAAACGGCAATCGATTTGCCGTGACGTGGACTACATTTTTATAAAAACAAATTTTCAAAATTTGTTTAGAATACAGGGGGCAAAAATGTCAAAATGGGGGTACTTTTGGACTTCTTATAACTCCGTTGTTTATCGACCGATTTCGATGAAACTGGCATCAATCGAGAGATAATGGATAGGGCTTTTACCATGGGTACACAAATCTGACATTTTGAGAAAATTCATGGGCGTTCACAGGGTTTCAAAAATAGGAGGGTTGGTTTTCTAGCAACTGAATGAACAAAAGAGGCAAAAACACTTTTTTGGCTTCTGCTAGTCATGTTATGCTAAAGAAGTACAAATCGCATTACAATGTTTATATAATGTTGGTATAGGCGGTGCCAGGGACATGAAAAAGGGGAAACTGTCATGGTCACATGTTCTTCAGATCAACTTGTGACCTTTGACCTTAAATGACCTCCAGTGACTTTGGGGTCACTTGGAATGATGTCGTGTGCATTCAGTATTATCTTTAAACATTTTTAATCATTTGAATTCACTCTATTTCCAAAATTTCATTTTATGGCTGTTGCGATATAGGGTACGCGCACTGACATTTTAGGTCATAGCTCCGTAACCCGACCTGATATCAAGCTGGAAACTTGGTACACAAGTAGAGGGCACCCTTCTACGTCATATGTATTCCGATTTTGGCATTCGAGAAAACGGCGCCGAAATTATTGCAAAAAAACAAATTTTGACTTTTGACCTTGACTTGACCTTGTAAAGCAATCTCAGATAAACAAAATTACATCTGCACATTACCCAACTATTTGGCTATACATCCATATAAAATTTTAAGTTCTGGCTTAAAAACTCTGTTTTTGGCAGGTATTTTCCTTTTACCCTTAACATGGCCAAAAATGGCCTGAGGTGCCTCCCAAAAACGTTGCCTGGCTCCGCCCCTGAGCAAAAAAAAAGTTTTGAAATTTTGTCACGGCACGTAGAAAAAACAGCTAGGAAAAGTGACCAACTTTCGTGAAGCTGCGTTAAAAAGCCTAGAATTGGCAAGCAAAAAGCCCGAGAGGGGCGGATTCAGCCCCCCCCCCCTGCCGGGAATAGGGTTAAACTCGAAAAAGTACCACTTTCTGCCAATTTTTTACTTTTGGCCCGACCTAGAACGTCCTCCGTTAACCGTTGGCTTGAGACCTTTAAAGGAGATACTAGTCGCGAGATCTCCTCACGCGCAACACGCTGGTTTTTTCCGCAACGCTCTGCGACGCACGGGGTGCAAATGGCCGGGAAGGATCTCTTACTCCACTCACCAAGGAGTCATAGCCCCATACGTCCGCGTTGTGCAGAAGCCCCTATACGGGCGAGGGTTAAGAATGCTTCTGTTTTGGCTGGCTTCTACTGGTCTTCGCGTTCTTGGCACTTCGCTGTGTCAGTGTCTGTGTCACCTATCCCAACCTTGTGTTTGTTCTGCAAATGATAACGAAGTGTTTTTTTTTTTTTTGCTTGAGGATTATATTTTGCGCTTTGATCGGAGAGACAGACACAGACGGGCCATGGTCCAAGAAAGCGAGCACATGTAACAGCCAGCGAAAGACAGAAGCATTCTTTAGGAAAGAAAAGTTGAGTGGATGTGCCGAAATCGAAGGGGTCCACCGAAATCAGTTCCATCGCGTCCTATGTTAAACTCAGCGGGAAATAAAGAAAGATGTAGAAAAACGGTTTCCTTTCCCAGTAACTCAAAAAGTTGCAAAAAATTGCAACCCGAACGTTGCAAATGTGGTATTTTGGGGTTTGGCAGCACAAGAGGAATATTTTTAGCGCCTTTATCACCTGCTTTGGAAGAAAGTTTAAAAATGCGGCTTTCGCCTGTCTTCTTTGGAACAACATTACGGTATTTATATTTGTATTGTATTTGTATTATACATCGTGGTGACGTCCACAGTGATAAGACACATGAGCCTATTGACACGCACACTGGAAAGGAGGGTCTTTTTGTGCCCCATCCCCCACCTGTTTTTCTTGAATATCTCGACAACTGATCTAAGCTGGTCGCTTCTACTTTGCGACATTTATGGCAATCGAATAACTCGTCGAATGACGCGGAAAAATCGAAAATAGGCTGGAATTTTAGAAGTCTGAAGCGTTTCAAGACAAGCAAACATAACGAAAATAATGGCTGTCGCTGACAAATGGGAACTTTCTGAAAGGATTAGCGTTCTACCTAAGGCTACTGTTTGAACAGAATCAGACGACGTCATTCGGACATAGGTGACGGATGTACTGATCCCAAAGTCAGGGTCACTAAGGGTCAAGGTCATCAAAGGTCAAGGTCAGCCAGCTTGTGACCTGATTCACATTTGGTTTGCAACATGTCGGTTTGTGTGAAACATGCATTCAAAGATCCTAAAAAGTCAAGTGTACGCACACTGATACGCGTACATATATTAGGGCCAATGAACGTCAAAAACATCAAAGGTCATAGTCAAATATCTTGTGACCTGGCCCATATTTGCTTTGCGACATGCCGATTTGTATGAAATAGGCATTCAAAGACCCTAATAAAAACACGTCTGCGCACATAAATACACACACACACACACACACACACACACACACACACACACACACACACATACATATATATATATATATATATATATATATATATATATATATATATATATATATAATATTATAATATATTATATTTATATATATTTAATATATAATATATAATATAATATAGTATATTATATATATAATACATTATTATATAATATATTATATATATATATATATAACACTGCAGGTCATGGTCATCAAGGGTCAAGGTAAACTATTTTGTGACCTGGTCCAGATTTGTTTTGCAATATGTCGATCTGTATCAAGTATGCATTCAAACACCCTGCTAAAAATACTTTTGGCACGCTGATACTCATATGTATATAAATATGTACATGTACATACATACATACATATATATATATATATATACATATATATCTACATATACTTTTTTACGTTTTACAACACTCAGATCGTGTGATAGGGTTCATTATAACGGAACGACTTTAGCGCAGACAGTTGACATAAAACTTACTTTGGGTAAAAATCTTCATCCAAGGTCAAGGTCAATGTAAGGTCAAGGCTTCACCTCTTTTGACCTTGCGGAGGTTAGTTAACGCTAGAAGTGATCAAATGTACTGATGCTGGCTACCTTCACTGAAAATACGCTGGAAAATGTATGAAGTGCCGTTATTTACTCTCAAGCTATCCTGCGTCGCTCGAAATCTGATCTGTAAAAGATGAAAAATTGACGCCATAGGTAAATGACCTAACATGACCTCGATCCGGAATTCTCCGTTAAGACATCAGATGAATTGAAATCGCCGTATTCCACGTTTTAACGCTCAAACTAACACCCTTTTCCAGTTTCGCTCGAAACGTCGTACGGAATGGCCTACACGGACCGAAAAAGTGCTCAAAGTTAACCTTTTCGATCCCGTTTGACCTTAAAGGTATTGATCTAGGGTCATGAAAATTGCACACGATGTACATAGTTATGGCCTCACCCTGCCCACAAAATTCCATGTCTCTAGCTCTTCCAGTTTCTGAGATTGGAGGGGGGCACTTTTGTGCCCTCTTTCCAGTACGCGTTAACGCGAAACCCGTTTCCACTGAGCATGTTAAGTCCCCGATTGAAAAATTAGGAAGTTTACAAGGTTAAAGTACGCACCTAGTCATTCATCACGTCATTGGCGGCCGAAAAAGCAAAGCGAAGATTGGCCATGTGACAGTGAACCTTAGACAGTAGCTTTGAATTGAGAAGCAGAAAGAGAAAGCGAGTCAGAATGAAGTAGGTTGAGACCAGCGAAGGCGCGGTCTCAGAAAACGTCCGCTTGCTTACCTCTCTACGCGGGCGAGAGAGGGGGGAATGCTCCGTCCTCGCCGGGTATGGCGAGGACGGGCTTCACTACTTTTAATGAAAAACGAAGCCAAGTCCGTGGGCCCGCCACCGGAGAATACCTGATGGGCTAGTGTCAGAGTTTTGAGCGTCACTACGTCGTCGGCGGAAAACCAACCGGGGCGCTGCAGCAGATCGGATACGTCAATTTTTTGCGGCTGAAAATGTCGTCTGATGCAAAGTGTATGATTATTCTTGATTTATTTTTTTGTAGCCGACACCGGTTTTTCAGCCACTGCCATGAATGGTAAGGCAGTAGCGAATGACAGGGAGCGCCAGGGCTGGGAGGACAGTGCGCAGCGCCCGGAACGGAAGGTAATTTCGCCGGTGTACAGCGGTTAGTGATGGCCGAGATATGTGGATGCCAAAAAGGAGAATCGTCGAAAATCAAGCCGAGATTTTTTGCAGTGGCAACAGGGGACAGCAGTGCATCTCTGATCCTGACAGCAAAGAGGTTAAAGGGATGTTGCGCAGTTTTTGTTGGCTCTCAAAGAGCATCAGCTGAGTTTTGTTCAAGTTCACGTTTAAGAAATTTGCGCGAAGCCAGAGATCCAGCCAGCAAAGGATGCTTTCCATGGGCGAAGTGAGGTCCGGAAGAGAAGATTTTTTGCGTGAATATCAATGCGATGGACTTTTGGCGATGGTTTCATGTGTATTGTGATTCTGGGTACCAATACGGAAAAAATGGCGGAATCAAAGGAGTCCGTCGAAATCAATTCCATGGGGTGCTATGTTAAATCCAGTGAGAAGTAGGGCATTGGGTGAAAAAACAATTTCCTTTCGCAATGACTCAAATCGTTACGACACCAACGATGTAAATGTGATACTTTTGGGCTCCGCCGCACAAGACGAACATGTCGAATCCATATATCTACTGCTTTGGAAGAAAATTAAAAGACGTGTTTTTCACCCGTGCTCTTCGAAACCCAATTTGACGGCGGGAACATCAATGCGATGGACTTCTTGCGATGGTTTCAGTAAACTGCGGTTCTGGATACCAGCACAGAGAAAATAAGGTAAATCGAAGGGGTCCACCGAAGTCAGATCCATTGTTTACTTTATGATAAAACGATGGGAAATAAAGCATTGGATAAAAAAAAGTTTCTTTTCGCAATAACTCAAAACTCTGCAACCCCAGCGTTGTAAATGCGATATTTTTGGGCGTAGCGACACAGTTCGAACATTTTGAGTATCTGTGTGGCCTACTTTGGAAGAGTGTAAAAAAAACGTGGTTCTCACCTGTCTTCATCGGGACCGAATTTGAAGGTCTGAATATCAATACGATGGATTTCCGGTGATGATTTCATGTGTATTGCGGTTCTGGGTACCAGCACAGAAAAATGGCGAAAGTAAAGGAGACCGCCGAGATCAGTTCCATGGGGTCCCATGTTAAATTAAATGGGAAATAAAGCACAGGGTAAAAGCGGTTGCCTTTCGCAATAGCTCAAAACATTACGATCCAACCGTTGTTAATGAGGTATTTTTGGGTTCAGCGGCACAACACGAACATTTGGAGTAGCTGTTCCGTTGGAGCTCAAGGTACGTTTGTCTTCTTTCGTGGTATTTTTGTCGTATTTTTTTGTCCTCCAGAATATAAAGCAGGGACGAATCCAGGATTTCGCCTCAGGGGGTGGCGAATGGTCATCGCGGACCCGCTCCCGGCTGGGCCCTCCACTTTTTGCTCTTCAGATATCAAAAACGTTGATTTGCTCGAGTTCAGGGGAAATATTTGATGTGATATTGCAATTTTTCCTGCAAAGGTAGCAGAAAAACCTAAGCGTTTCACCTTATTTGAGAAAATTTTGCGTTTTCTTCTCCTACAAAGGTGCCGAAATTTGACAACAACGGCGGGATTTTAGGGCGGCTGCGTCTCTCATTTTATCTGATGTCTTCTATATCTGATGTATCTATATGTCTTGTCCGTATCTGGTACAGGAGCCCCTCCGCCCCCTCGTTGTTTCTGGAGATCTTTTTTCTAGTTGAAGTTAGGTTCCCTCTTGCTTTTACTGGGGCACCTTTGGTGGTCTATGGCCGTCTGCCGTGTCAAGGCCCTCTAGTGGTCTCAGGCTCCTTTTACAGTTTCACGTGTCCTTTGGGATGTCTCAGGCGTTCCTTTGGCAGCTTTGAGCACCTGGGGCAGTTTCATGGACACAACCGACGGTTTCAGGGGCACTTAACCCTATTCCCGGCAGGGGCGGGGCTGAATCCGCCCCTCTCTCGGTTTTTTTTTTGCTTGCCAATTCCAGGCTTTTTGATGCAGCTTCGCGAAACTTGGTGGCTTTTCCAAGCTATTCTTTCTACGTACTGCAACAAAATTTCAAAATTCTTTTCTTCGAGCCAGGCAACGTTTTTGAGAGGCACCTCAGGCCATTTACGGCCCTGTTCAGGGTACAAGGAAAATGACTGCCAAAACTAGCGTTTTCAAGATAAAACTTAAAACTTTATATGAGTGTATAGTTAGACAAGTTAGGCAACGTGTAAATACGATTTTGTTCATCTGAAGTCACTTAAGAAGGTCAGGTCAAGGTCAAACGTCAAAATTGGGTTTTATAGTAATAGTTTTGGTTCTAATTTTTGAAATGTCAAACCCGAAACCCACATAACGTAAAAGGATGTCCTCTACTTGTGCATCAAGTTTCAGCTTGATATCAGGTCGGGTCACGGAGCTATGACCTAAAATGTCAGTGCGCGTGCCCTATATCACATTAGTCGTAAAATGATTTTTTTTTTTAAATAGAGTGGATTCAAATGATTGAAAACGTTTACATATCATGTTAAATGCAGACAAGCTCATTCCAAGTGACTCCAAGGTCACTGAAGGTCACTTAAGGTCAAAGGTCACAAGTTGATCTGAAGAACATGTGACCATGACAGTTCCCCCTTTTTTCATGTCCCTGGCACCGCCTATGCTAACATTATACATACATTGTAGAACGATTTGTACTTCTTTAGCATAACATGACTAGCAGAAGCCAAAAAAACGCTTTTGCCTTTTTTGTTCATTTAGTTGTTAAAAAACTAGTCCACCTATTTTTTTAAAATCCTTTGAACGCCTATGAATTTTCTCAAAATTTCAAATGTATGGACCAATGGTAAAAGTCCTATCTATAGTTTCCCCATTCATGCCAATTTCATCAAAATCGGTCCATAAACAATGAAGTTATAAGAAGTTTAAAGATATTCCCAATTTTGACTTTTTCGCCCCCTGTATCCACCCTTCTCAAAATTTTCAGAACCTCGTTTTAAAAAACGTAATTTACGACATGGCAAATCGATTGCCATTTGTTGCAATGAAATCGGACAAGTAGTTCTCGAGATCTCAGGGGGGGGGCAATCCGCCCCCCCCCCCCTACCGGGAGTCGACCATACCGCTAGCCCTCCGGGAACAGGGTTAAGCTATCTCGGGTTTCATCCTGTCGTGCCTGGGGAATTTTTGACTTCTAAGGACGAACTTAGGCAGAAACACGGGCCCTCTATTAGTCTCTGTCGTGACAGAAGCGCCTCTGGTAATGCTCTAGGTTCTTAGGCCGTTTCAAGGAGCCGTCTGGACGTCTCAAGGTTTAGTGGTTTGGAGAACCCCTTTGGTCGTCTCAGGGGCCCTTACTGCTAGACTGCTAGTTCGCAGTCTCAAAGGCTTTTCTGGCAGTCTCAGTTGACCTCTGTTGTCCTAAGTGCCCCTCTTGTCTCTGGGAGACATTTTTGCCGTCTCAGGGGCCCTCTGGCAGTTACAAAAGATCTTTTGGCAATTTCAGGGCCGCTGTACAGTCATGGGCCCTCTGAACGTCTCCGGTGGTCTCCATGGCCATATCAAAGGTCTTCCTCTCTTGCATGGGGTATATCTGGCAGTCTTAGGAGCCCCTCTGGCCGTATCAGGGGCCCACGCTGGCTCTTCAGGGGCCTCACTGGCAGTTTCAGGGGGACTTTTACCGTGCCAGGAGCCCACCTAACACACTCAGAGGTCCTCTGGTCCTCTGGCCGTCCAGAGCCCCATTCCGTCTCAGAGGTCGTCTTATCTTCTTTGCCTGACAGGGGCCCTCCGACCTTTTTGGCGGTCTCAGGGGCCATCTGCCGTGAGTGGCCCATCTCGCCGACTCGGGACCCATCTGGCCTTCCCAGGGTTCCCTGACTGCATCAAGAACTCCCCAGGTTTTCAAAACGACCAGTGTAGTCCATTCCGGGCCCGCTTGGAGGTTGACAACGTCTTCTTTTGCCGTGTTAGACACCCTTTTAAGTTTCTACCGTCTCGGGAGCCTCTCTGGCATTTTAAGCGGCCTCATGGACTTTTTCCCTTCAAAGGGCCCCTTTGCGGTCCCAGGGACCCTTGGAGAGTTTCAGGGGCCCTTCTATCCATATTAGGGGTTATCTTACCGTCTCAGGGTCTCCATTAACCCTCCTGGAGGCCATGTTCCTGTTCATGTTCATGTTCGGTTTATTTCGAATCTTTCCACCGCGTGGATTATTGTTTAATTCAAGTCAGTACAGTACAGTACATATGCAATAGTCATACAGATAAAATAAGGCAGTCTTCAAACACGTCAAACTCCAAGAGAAAGTTGGTCAAGTTTACGCACAAGCTCTGCGCGGGTTCGAGAGGCGGTGATGTCCGGCGGCAGGCGGTTCCAGGACGAGGCCCCGCGATACGAAAAAGTCCTGCGGGCCACAAACAGACGAAAAGTCGGCGGCTCTAAGGCGCCAGCGGCCGACGCCCGGGTGACACGCTGGGACAAGGCGGTACGTGGAATGAACAGGGACCGGATCGCCAACGGAGCACGCGAGTCGTTCAGGACTCGGAAGACACCAATGCTGTCGCGCCTCGCAACTAGGTCACGTACGGCGCGCCAGCCTAGCGCCCTCAAGGTCGCCGACACCGACTCCCGCTTAAGAGCCCCGGAGACGATCCTGGCCCCGAAGTTCACCACTCTCTGAACTCTGTTAAGGTGGCACGACGCGGCCCCGCCCCAGACCGAAAGGCAGTAAAGGATGTGGGGGAAAACATGTGACTGGATTAGGAGTGTAAGGACCTCTGGCGTAAGGTGGTGACGTATCTTATATAAACAGAGCGGGATGGAGTTGCACTTTTTGGCAACCTTGGATATGTGCTCCTCCCAGGACAAGGAGTTGTCGATGGTGACCCCCAGCATCTTCACGGAAGGAGAAGGGGTTAGCATGTGGCTGGCAAAGTTAAGATGGAAGGATGTGGTCTTCTTGAGGTTATGGGCTGTGCCGACAAGGAGCAGGGTTGTTTTGGATGGATTCATTTTCAAGGAGTAGAATGTAAAGTATGATTGGACGGCAAGGAGAGTCTCTTCTTGCCGGGATTTTAGGATGGATAAATGATCGGGATGTGCGGAGTCTAGCAGCTGGGTGTCATAGGCATAGGATACTAGACGTCCGTGAGGCAGATAGGATGGAAGGTCGTTCGGGAAGATGCTGAAGAGGATAGGACCGACAATGGACCCCTGCGGAACACCGTGGGAGAGAGGAAGGGAAAGAGAACCACCTCCCACCACCTGCCGCCGATCAGCCAGGTAGCTCTCGAACCACCTAGGGTCGATGCCGTACCATTGGAGCTTGGTCAGGAGGGAGTCATGGTCGATACTGTCAAAAGCTCGACTGAGGTCAATCGAGGTGACGGCAACGACGTGGCCACCGTCAATCCGACGCACCATCCACTCAACAGCGTCCACCAGGGCGTCCTCGGTCGAGTGACATGGTCTATATGCATATTGTGATGGAGCTAAAAGATCATAGGTAGCGAGATAAGAAGACAGCTGTGAGCACACAATCTTTTGACATTTCTTTGACAGCGCAGGTAAGATAGATATGGGTCCAAAATTGCTGGCGGTGTCACTCGGGCCTGATTTGTGAAGAGGGAGAACAGAGGCCATCTTCCAGGAGGAAGGGAAAATACAAGTGGCGATAGAGCTGTTAATCAAATGAAGTAAATGTGGCCCGAGAACGGGGAAACATCTTCGCAGCGCATACAGCGGCACGACGTCATGTCCTACCGCCCTCGACGATGTCAAGTCACTCATAGCTCTCGCGAGATCAGGGAGAGTCGAAGGAGACAGACTTAGACTTGACGTCGTTACGCATGGTGGTCTAGGTGGAGGCGAGGTGCCACTGTGGCTGCCCGCTGCCAGTTCGGCAGCAATACGAGGGCCGGCGGACGCAAAGTGGCGGTTGAAGTCATCAGCCTGCTCAGCGGACATTTCCCCGGCGGCACCCCCTCCCCCCTTGGCGGGCTGAAAGGCGAAGCTTTTTATGACCCTCCAAAAAGCGGCACGGCCGGCAAGCATACTGTCACACAGGAAGTTGCGCTTAGCCCGAGCGAGAAGGATCTTAACGCTGTTACGAAGGCGTCGGTATGCGGCCAAATCGGTCTCGGTTCGGGATTGACGCCACTTCCGATATGCGTCGTCCCGCTCCTGCATCAGTTGCCGCAGGTCAGGGCTAGTCTCAAGCCATGGGCAATGGGAGCGACGAGGGGTCACCGTTCTCAGAGGACAATGCACATCAACCGCACTCCACCACACACGCATAAACTCCTCCAGCTTACGGTCAATCAGCGTTTCACGGTAAACCTGGTCCCAGTCCGACTGCAGAAGCTGCAGACAGAGCGCGTCCCAGTTCACCTTACGCCACGGACGAGCAGCAAAGGGCGTCGGACGACAGCGAGGACGGCAGAAAGGAGCGCTAACAATGGTGGTCAAATGGTCAGCGATCGGCTCCGAGAGTACCCGGACGGCCGACTCCAAATGTGGCACGCTCGCGATTATGTGATCTAAGAGCGACTCCGTCGGTGAAAGATGCGTCGGTGTTCGAATGAGCTGAGACAGGCTGAGGTCATTTAAAACTGACTTGTATCGGCGTACACCAGGGCCGTCCGGACGCAAGAGGTCAATGTTAAAATCGCCTAAGCAAAAGGTTGGTTTACCTAGGCTCACGGCGGCATGCAGTTGGTCGTACAGATCATCAAGGCCGGCTGACATCTGTTCGGATGGTGGACGGTACACCACGCCAACGACAACCGAGCGACGCCCACTGCCAGCAATCGAGACCCACAGCGACTCGCAGGATGACCCTGCACTGGTAATCGGTAGAACGTTTATGCTCAGTTCGTCTCGGCATAGAATGGCCACACCGCCGCCACGGCCCGCAGCGGCGCGGCCACGACCGGGCTGAGCCGGCCGGTCTCGGCGCGCCACCCTATAGCCGGGGAACACAAGAATCCTGTCCGCGGTTGGATCGGAGAGCCATGTCTCGGTAACGCACAACACATCGAGGTTATGGCCCAGAGTCTGGAGAACATAGTTCATCTTCGGTACCAGAGACCGGACGTTTGGGTGACCAATGACCAGTTTCCGTACCGGCCCAGTAGAGTTCGTCGGCGTCGCGTAGTTTAACTGCTGAGTCTGCCTGATGGTTTTGCGAGCAGGTACGGTGAGGGTCCGGGACCGCGTCAGCGGCCCGCAACGCGGCCGCACCCGAGGGGTTGGCATCATCCCCTCGCATGGGCGTCGGCAGGTGCCCCTCTTGACGCGGAAACGTCGCATCTGGTGACGTCGCCCGGCCTGGCATCCGCGCCGGCACCGGCGTCCTCGTGCCAGCGCAGCTCGATCGTGGCGACGGCCCCGCGCGACCGCGCGCGGCACGACCGCCCCAGCCGACCACGGTCTGAGCCCGCCTATGGTCTGCCAGGCAGGCCGCAGCGGCGGCTGCTCGCTTTGGCCCAACGCTAGGTCGCAGTCGCGCCATCGCAGCGGGATTCGACAGAGAGCGGTTGAATGGCACATCGGTGCGCTGACTGGTGGTCCTCAGCGCCACACCTCTGCCATAACCGGTAGAACGGAGAGGCGGGTGGCAAGACCTCGTCTATCCCACTGCGCCGATATCATCGAGTAAAAGTCAACAACAAGTCCACAGATAAAAGTCAGGCAGCGGCTAATCGCGGTGTAAAAAGTCATCAGCCAGCAGCACCGATGTCACAGCCGTGTCTCTGCACAGTCTCACCGCCCGGTCACGTCAGATTCCTCGGAAAATCACAGAAAAAAAACAGGACCTCACGACACGGCGGCCGCCATAGTCAGGCGCTCGAACCGCCATCTGACTGCATCAGCAACTGTCAGCTTTTCAAACAGGTCCGTGAAGCCCATTCGAGGCCCCTATGCCATTCTAGGGGCCCCCATGTCGCTCCAGGGACTCAGTCCTCTCTTGGCTGTTTCAGAGGCCCTATGGCCCGGGACACGTGTTTGGGCCTCGTTGTGGTCTCGGGGCCTTTTGAGAGTTTCAGGGGCCTTCTATGCGTCTCAGAGGTCATCTAACTCCTCCGGAGGTCCCCTGACTGCATTAACCCCGGCACGACCGTCGGTCGGCGACGATCACGCCCGACGGGGGGTGGGACGGTTCACCGCCCCCTCTAACTCACGGACGGTTGATTGCACGATAAAAATAAGCACACCTGTGGAAGCTTGTGACGAGTAGAGCTCGAAACTGGCCTAATTTTTAGTTTGGGTAATATGTAAGCAATTTACGTTCTATATATGTTTTATCATAGCCGACGGCATGAAACCAAGAAACGGCCTTAATCTCAAGGGCTGTGACTAATAACGCAAAGGTAAAGGCACCAGCGCACAAGTAAAGGTCCGCGGATGCTGATACACGTCTAATTTCTGAGATTTGTTCAATATATACGCCGAAACGTTGAGTTAAAGACACGGCAATTTCCGCGCCGGCTGTCGGCGGGCGCCGCAGTCGTACGCAAAAAGAAATTAACGGGAACCAATTTTAGTGTTTCTTCATTTTCGCGACATAAGCCTATCCATGTAAGTTTTATTGATCTTTGTGGTTCTTGTGACAGTTTCTCATGCTTCAGGTTTTGAGAAAAATCAGTAGTTACTAATCTACACAGCTGACAGAGCTTTATCCGCGAGAGCCTGTTTATTTGCAAAATATGCAATTTTAAAACTTTTTGAGGTTATTGGTACTACTTACGTCTGTGCAAACCAGTTCTGCCATTTCCTATCCATTTTGAGTAATTTACCGCTGATTTTGACGGTGGTACATTTTGGCTCACAACAGTTCTTCGTGACCTGACCTCAAGTCAATGGCTGGAAGTCATTGATACTTTACCCAATGACGTTAACTAGACGTCTGCTTCACTCCACACTAAAAATGTTATGTAAACTTCCGCCAAGTTCCGAAAAAAACAATGACATATCTTAAAAATGGCTTGACCTTGGGTCAATGACCCGGAAAATTCCGAAAAATCTGAGATACAGATTTGCTGCATCTATCGAGATCACTAATCCCTGAAAATATTTTTACGACATCTTGTTTTCCGAAAAGTTACAGAGCGCTAAACAATTTTTGAACATAGGTTCGTTTAACCTGACCTAGGTCAAACATCTGACTTGACCTGAGGTCTCACTTAGGTGCCACCAGGGGAGCAGCCAAAATTTTCTTAAGGGAGGGGGGGAGCGGAGCCAAGTGTGAGCTGAAATCATAGGAAAACCACCTGCCGGGAAGACGATGTGCAATGGTATCCACAACAAATGCAGACCCAGGGATTGGAAGTGGTGGATTTAGGGCAGCAAAGGCACACGTCCCTTTTTAGGCACTTCTTAGACACAAAACTTATCTCCAAGAACTGTAGCAAGAAAGAACATGGACAGTTCTGTGAATAGAATGCATTGCTGCTCCCCGTGTCTACTTTGGAAATGAGTTACACCAATATGATTAGGAGCTTCCGGCCACAAAGCAAGCAAGTTAACCATTACACCCCCCCCCCCCCGCAGCCAGAGCGTTTCCATTGCTACTTATGCGTACTAATTATCCGCAGTTTGTGTTGCCCCTTGAGCTACCAAATATTCCCTTCCCTTCTCCCGCTCATCCGCCTCCCCTGCCCTTCAGCACTGCTTTATCCTCGTCATGTTCACTGTTTATTTTCCATTTGAAGGTTTAGTTTTCATCATTTTTGACACTTAGATATGCCTACTCTTCCGTAAAAACGGCCAAGTGGCAAACCAACACATCTCGTACCATCGGTGTTGAAAAGCTGAGGGGCTGAGTCCCCCTACTCTGGAAGTTGAGGGGTCTGAAGTCCCCTGGCCCCATGGCTCCCGCGCCTAAACACATAACGTATGATTTCAATTCCACATTTCCCGATATTTCTGGTGGGGTACTGCCTCAGTTTCCTCTAATGGCGAGCCGCCTCTGGGGTAGAAGTGTGGCTAAAAGTATGTCTGGCCTCACGGGCGTATAAAAATGGAACCTGGACATCGTAATGTCTCCCGTGAAGCTCAATCAACTTCATCAGTACCGGTTTTTACATCGGTTTTCCGTAACATAATTTACGCCTTTATTGATTTTCGGGTAAATCGGCTCAAACCTTACCCTGAAACAGTAAAACTAAAAGACAGCATTACCATGCCTTGCACTATACTGATGTAGCAAAAGTCAATCATGACTCTGGAGAATGATTTTAACTCGCACCCGACCATGCACGCCCGACTAGGGGGGAGGGGGCGGGGAGCGGTTGACCGCCCCCCTCTGATTCACGGACGGTTGGTCGCACGATAAAAATAAGCACACCGTTTACCAGAGCTCGTGACGAGCAGAGCTCAAAACTGCTCCCATTTTTAGTTTTGGATAATACGTAAGCCACTTAGGCCCTACATATGTTTCCTCATAGCCGCCTGCATGAGACCGAGAAACGGCCTAGATCTCAAGGGCTGTGACCAATAGTCTAGATAAAGGCACCAGCGGACAGGTAAAAGTCCGCAGATGCCGATACACGTCTAATTCTTCTGACTTGTTTCATAGGTACGCGGAAACGGTGAGTTGAAGTCATTTTCACCGCTGCATGGTGGGCGCCATGGACGAACGCGGTGTGAAATAAACGGGAATTAATTTCAGCGTTCTTCAATTTTTGCGAAATATGCCTTTCCAAGTGTTGCTTCTTGACCCTTTTGGTTTTTGGGATGATTTCTCATGCTTGAATTCTGGAAAAATTCATTAGTTATTAATCTGCACGAATGACAGAGCTTTATTCGCGAAAGTCCGTTTATTTCCAAAATATGCAATTTTTGGAAAGTTTTTCGACATTAGTGTTGAACGCAACTTTGCGAGCCAGTTCTGCCATTTTCTACCCGATTTGAGTTTTTCATCGCCAATTTTGATGGCAGTGTATTTTGACCCATAATAGTTATTCGTTACCTGACCGCAGGTCGGTGGTCGGAAGTCACCGAAATTTTACCCATTGACGGAAACTAGATGCCTGGATCTCCCCACGCTCAAATTGTTAAAAAAAAATCCTGTCAATTTTCGGAAAAACAACGACCTATGTTGAAAACGGGTTTGACCTTAGGTCAATGATTTGGAGACTTCCAAAAACTCGGAGGTAGCAGATTTGTTTCATTCATCAAAGTTTCTAATCCCTGAAAGTTTTATCTTGATACCATGTTTTGCGAAAAAGTTACAGGACGCAAAACGTTCTTTGGCATAGGTTCACTTGACCTGACCTAAGTCAGGTACCGCATTTTACCTGAGGCCAAAAATTTGCTTGAATGTGTAAAAATGTTTAAGCAAAAGGTATACAAAGCTTCGAGGTTTGTTTGTTGTCTCGCAGTCTTGGAAAAACCTCAGGGAGCGTCAACCCCTCGTGGGGGGGCGGGTTAAAATATAGAAAAGCGAGTCTAGGACGCCTGTAGTTCCCCAGCCGTCGTCTATGGTGCTATTGTCGCGAGTGAAGGGCGAAGCTGACGCGTGCTTGACGAATACGGCCGTTGGTTTCGTGTGCGTCGGATTATTGTTCAGGAAGGGTTCAGCAAAGGTTGTGGTACTGAAAATGGGCGTTATGAACTAGTTAAGATCAGTTACCTGGCGGTCTTAACTGGTAACTGGTAACTCTAACCATCTAATCTGATGGCTGCATTGTAATCAGGATGTAATGAGAGCTAATTGCATCTAGTGAGCTGTGTTTATGATTGCATGATTATAAATATTCCTCATTATTGTGTGGGAAATCCCTTATGCCTCATTCTCTGAAATGGCTCAGCTTACAGGTGAATGATTTTGTGTTAGAAGAAAGGATATGTGCAACAGTGGGGCTGCAAAAATACAATTTGTTGCAGAAAGATGAGCTGTTTCTCAGACTGATTTATGTAGCTTTGGACTGACTAACTAAACAATAATATCATAATATCTTTTGTAATTAGTCCACATACAAATGCACATAAATGAGCCTAGGTCCAAACTTCAGTGCACCTAAGCACATTTCTTTAAGTTAGTGGGACTATTTGCATAATACACCAACTTGTTTTCTACTTGATGTCACATGACAGAAGAATGATTAATGGTATGGAGAGGTGCAGAAATATACTTCAAACTGTTTGCCATTTGGCTGCTGTTGACATAATATCCTGTAGGGCTGTTAGTTCACCAGAACATGTTGCTAAAAATGGCATGCATTGGTTATGCAGCATGGAGAAAATTTGCACAATTGTTCGGAAACAGATTGCAAACTATGCTATAGTTTGTTTATTTCATCTCTATTGGTATTTACATTAGTGATGAGCCACATTTACTGGAAAAGTGATCAGAAAGAGACTTAGGGCTTTGTAAGTACCACATAAAAACTACCAATCCTCTGGAGATGGGGTTGGATGTGGTGGATTTAGGGTTGTCCCTTTTTAGGCATGTCTTAGAAATCAAAACTTATCCCCAAGAACTGTAGCAAAAAACAACATGGGCAGATCTGTGAATGGGATACATTGCTGCTCCCACTGTCTTCTTTGGAAATGACTTACACTAATATGATTACAACAAGAAGTAAACAATAGTGAGTCTGGCAGGCCACATTGCTGGACTCACCCAAGCTAAGGTCTTTGTGTTGCTAGGCAGGTGGTGGCACAGTTGCAGTAGCCAGTAGGGTAGATTAGGGTACTGTTTTGAGCCTTGTTAACTTTGGGTTTAAACATTGGTAATATGGAAAAATTTTGTCATAATGGCTGCAGTTGCACATACTATAAAAATGCTTTATCAGTAGATGATGGTGATGAATTGTGCAGAGAGGAGAGATGTATTTAGGACAGAGGCTCAGCTGAATTTAAGTCACTACTCACAGTGTCATTTAGTAGCATTTTTGGCAGGTCATTCTCAGTACTGCCATAAGGTTGTTGGTTGTCACAAGAATGTCACCATCATATTGTGAAGTATATGTTTACACCATTGGGCTGAAATTCCAGCTCCCATTCTTTTGAAATGGGAGCCAGAAGATATTGTCTAACAAAAGGTAGAAAAATGCAGATCATGGATTATGCATTTCTCTAGTTACCCAGTTGCATAGTGACTGACTATTGCAACATAAAATACACTATCTTCTGTAGTCACTAAATACAAGTTTTTCAGGCCATCAGAAATGGAGAAGGGACAAGCAGATGCATACATGGCCCAGGCTGCAGGGGATGCAGCCAGGAGTGCAACCAGTTCTGCTACCAGGACAATATTTTTTGACAGAGTAATGATAAAGTCAAAAGAAGTTCTCCTCAAAATTGGAGAAGCAGTAAGTATGGTCTCATTGTCTTTGTCTCCATATGTAGTATTTGTACTGTGATTTCTCTCAATTCCTTCATCTCCACTAATGCAAACATTGTCTGTAATCCTATTTTTCTTTTGCTGATAGCTGTACTATCAGGTATGACAGGATTGCAAAAAAATCTCAGCATTTTTTGTGTGTTGTATACCTGCCTGCAGCACTGTGTGTAGTTTCTGCATAATATGTATGAGTGTTATGCCAATCATTGCCATACATTACATAATTTGTGGAAAGCTCCAAAGTTTGTTCATAATGTCTTTCTGTGATAACCCTTGCCAGTACAGCAGGGGCAGTTGGTGCAACCTCCTGGGATTTTGTTATAGAATCCCTAGTCCCTGCTTTTGATCACACTGGGATTTTGCATAGCTTGGGATCAGTTTTCCCTCATCTATTTTCAAAGTGATTCAGGTCATTACCAGTTCACTGACATATGACTTCTTTCTCAAAGGCATGCCATGGAGAAATTGTGACTTGGTGATGGTTGTCATAGGATAACAGACTGCACATCAAATAGCACCCTTTGCTTGTCCCCCCTTGCACATCATATAGCACTTGCAAGGGGGGCAGCCACTGTCCACCAGGGTTGGAAGAGGTGTTGTCTTTTGGTGTTGAAGAAACCAAGAAATATTGTTCCAAAAAACATTTTGTGCTTCAAAAAGTTTGATATTGTGCTTCCATCAAAAAGCTAAATTCTAACCATGTCAAGAAATTTCCAACTCTGCAAGCTATTGACTGTCTTCATTCAGCAAGAATCAGGTATGATGTCATAACTGACTTACATCAAGAGTGCCAACTTAAACCAGTAATGCTCTGCACATTATTGTACTCTGTAACAAAAATTATGCTATGACACCAGGAACAAAAACAAATTTTGGGACCTGCCCATCATGGATTTTACGCATAAAATTTGCTGTGATAACCCTAGAGGGCTGAAATTGCCTCTATCGTCTGTTGAATACATGGCAGGTCATTCACCATTTGAAATTTTAAAATCTGTGCATAAATTCTTTCACTATAGCTCAGTGAATTTGGGATGTCGGTCTGATGGTCGATTTTTCGTCGACGGCAGATGGGCTCCCGCCCACCTTGCCGAAGGATGGACATTTTTGTTGCATATGGAATAGGTTGTGCTAGCCAGCCTAGTGCGAAACGTGGAGTTCGTAAGGTACGTGTACAAAGGAATAGGTAGCTTGGTCAGGTCAGTCAAAGTCAATTAAATTGTAGTGATGAGCATGAAATGTTCCATCTTTTCCTGCAGAACTATTCGTCTGATATCAGTGAAACTCTAAGAAGTTAGTCTTTTAGACTGATGTGTTTACTGTGAAGCATAACCGACCCATGTCAGGTTAGTCGAGGTCAGCAAAGGCACTGAAAACTCTGAAAATGTAGCATTTTGTAAGAGGAGCCATGGGAATATGTCGGGGACGTCCTTTATGGTGAATGCAGGCCCCTGAATATGCAGGAAAGCTAGGTTGCGTCAGTTTAGACCATCCAAGGTCATGTAATGAAAATGCAGTATTCCTTCTTTCCCAGATTTGTCCAAGTGATCTTAATTAAACTGTGTGAAGATGCAGTAGTTGAACTTGACTGACCATGGATAACTTCAGATGATTCAACCGGGTGCCGCCTGGCCTATTTTTGTACCCGCGACCGTCTAGGGGGTGTCAAAAAGGGCACAGGATGTAACCGGCGGTTCAGAACCGGTCTACCACGAATCGATAGCCCCGAGCCTTGCGATTTAGAAATTCCTATGTGAACATCGGTCACCAGACTGATGACGTCACAGTCGACGTAAAACGCATGACGCGATGTCAGAAAAATTGACATCAGCTTGTACATCGTACCATGGGCAGTACTGGCCCTAGAGCCCTCACCTAGGTGTCAAACGAAAGGTCACGACCTTCTGCTTCAGAAACATGCCAAAATGCTAAAAAAAAATATTTGGTCAAGGACAGCGTAGGTTAAGCGAAATATTGGTCGCAGTTTTATATTGAGCAAGATCGATACTTGCTCGCAGGCGTTTTGATTCACGTGACGGAAAGGACGGAAGTCAAACCTGATGATCAGCTTTGCATTGCCTCCTTTTATCCAATCAAGGTCAGTCTGGTTCAGGTCAGATGAGGTTCAATTACTCCTCCTGACTTCGAGGAATAATTACTCGCTGGGATTTTAACTACGTCAAGAAGAGAACTGAAATGATGTCTCGTGATAATTAAACCTGCGCTGTTTGTTCGTTGTCGTGTCAAGGTCAAGCCAGGTCAGGACAGAAAGCCATTTTTGTTTTTCTGAATAAGAACAGTAATTGGTCTCTGCTGCTTCTGAACGATCTTTCATGGACAATATTGTATTTCATTTCGTTTTGACATCTACCTGTCACGTGACCTGGCATGACCTCACGTTGCATTTGATGAACCTTGCTAAGAGGCACATATAGATTTGCTTGTCTGGCGTGAACGATGGGAAGGGTCAGTGGCAACACTTTTATCATCCGCAATGCAAATCATTCCAATTGTCATCATCCGTGTGACCTAGTATGACCTCTGATGTTGACGTGTCACATTTTTGTATCCTTTTTGGGGCCGTCCCCTATGTAAATCAAAATAATTCATGCATTATATTCGCGAATATTATAAAAAAACGAAGCATGTTAGCGCCACCACCCCAAGAGTCCAAAACATGCATGCAATGGTTCACTTATGACGTCATATCTCCATGGCCTGACGTAGCATGGAAATGGTTTTGATGTCAAAATATGTGAAATTGATTGATGTACAGGTACCGAAAATTTGGCTGGGCTGATTAACGTTTCAGACGTTATTCGCGAAAAACCGAGGGAGGTGCCTGTTTGACACCCTCCCAGGCGGTGCCAGGTTAAGGGCATCTCTTGACATACGGAAAGATGGCGATGTCCTTCTAATTAACAACCCACCATATTTTGTTATGCTTGATTTTGACAAAATGCAGCATTTTCAGGTGTTGGTTGTTGTTGACTTCATTTGACCAGACCTAGGTCAGCCTCGTGTTGGGGTATTAGTTCTATTATATGGACTAAGATTCCAAAAAATACGGCTGTGATCGGCTTAGAAGATCTGGAGAAAAGGAAGGGTACTATTGATTCGACGTTTGACCTGTTTTACCTAAATAGGCTTGACCTAAGTCATTTATTTTCACAGGGTCGTAAAATTGCTACGCAAGCTGGTTTGCCGGGAAATTTCATTGTAATCGGTGGAATAAATCAGAAGATAGAGCGGAAAAATATGTTCCACCTAGAAGTGCGTGTGGGCTCGCAAGGAGTCACCCAACCCAATAGGGTTTGGAGTTTTGGATAGGTAAATGGGAAGCAAAACTCGAGCGATTTTTGCTACTTTATGGGTGTATTTTCCCACTAGGGCATCGCAGCAACAGTCGCTGTCAGGACGCGACTTTGTGCTGAGTGGAACAGTTTGTTGAAGCACTGTATATATATATATATATATATATATATATATATATATATATATATATATATATGACCTTTGGACTGAATGCATAGGGTAAGAGTAGTGCTCAGTGACCCCCTTCCCCCCCTTTCTTGCAGGCCCAGTGCGAACCGACTGGGAACAAGTTGATAGAGCAGAATGAGTAAGGTGCACGAGCACTATCCCATTATATATATATATATATATATATATATATATATATATTATATATATGTGTATATATATATATATATATATATATATATATATATATATGCATATATATATCACAGATAGATAGATAGATAGATAGATCACGAGTGCAGTTAACATGCATTGACATGAGCACATGCTCGGAAAGGTGGCGTATTTTTGAAAATTTTTGAAAGTTGTGGCTGGCGAAAGCGTTTCCCATGATTTGGTTCATTTAAAGCACTCGGCGGTTTTTAAAAAAACTGAACAATATTTAGGTGGACTTTGAAGATGTTAGTGTTTGGTCAAAGGGGTCCATTGGCGACTTCGTAATGGATGGAGATAATTAATCATGTAGCCATATTTTCGGAATCTCTTGGACGAAAAAAGTTGTCTCTTGTGCTTCCCAAACTCGTAGGATACTTGTTTTAGAAGTTACACTCATCTAGAAGCTGAACTGTATTGGAGTCACGCACAATATGTAACTCACCTAGTGCCGAAAACAAGAATATCATTTCTAGAAGCGACCAGGAGGTAGTATGGTGTTGCTGTGACAACGGGAGCGTTTAACGTCTATTTATTGAAATTGTTTGTGAGGCTTACCGCCCTCGCACCCCGGGGCTGCACGCGCCTCTGTACGCCGCGAGAGGTTTGTGTAACAGGTGCCGGCGACATTGATCGACCGTGGAGTCTGAGTGGGCCTCGGAGAGACCGCTGGAAACCGGTGGACCTCGAAATACTGGGTAGGAGTATTGGGATATACAAGTAGGCAGTCTCACAGTAATACTAGGTAGACGAGGGTGCGAGGTTTGCCGCCCTGGTATTCCCCGGAGCTGAACGCTCGTCCGGCGGTGGCGGCGCGCAGCATCATTTTTCTGCTCGTGTCAGTCGAATTTCTCGATCTGTTCGTGTGAGTTGTAGTCTGTATGGGTGTTTGGAACAACTAAGGCGATTGGTCCTTGTCTGATGGTTGTAGTGTTTATAGTGGATAAACCGGCAGAACCAGGAGTGGAGAGACGCTGAAGGCTACCGATTGGGCGGAAGAGCAACGAGTAAAAAGTAGAAACCGACAACAGCACGACCTGTAAGGTCAGCCACGGACGCGTTGATAATTGATCAGCCGTTCTCCGCCAGTCATGCCAATCAGGGAGCTTCTGACTAAATGGTGCGTTCAAATCCTCGGTGGAAAATGTCCTGATGTTTTGGAACATGGCGCGTAGAATGACCGACAAGAGACAGAATTTCGATAGAAAGCTGAAATTACTGTGAGAAGAGTGGAGCTGGCTACAAAAGAGCAAGAGGAGAGTCAATGACGCACCAGTTTGTTGACTTGGGAATTGCCGTTTTCTCTTGACAAGAAACACTTTGCCGTTCTCACTGATCGTTGCCTGAAGTCGGTTCCGTTGATCCTCGTTAAATTGTGTGTCTTCTTTCTTGTCTCGGAGCAGTCGGTTCCTTTTCCTCTTTTCGATAATAACGGAACCGGACTCTATGAGAATTCCCCTGCCTTCGCCTGCGTCATTGACTCCCTTCTTGCTCTTCTGCAGCGAGCTCCACTCTTCCCATATAATTCCAGCTTTCTGTCGCAATTCTGTCTCTTGACCGTCTTGATACGCGCCATGTTCCAAAATGCCAGAACATTTTCCACCGTGGATATGAACGCGGTCTTCTTGTCAGAAGCTCCCTGGCTGGCATGGAGGAAGAACTGAATAACTTGGCGCATGCTTAGCAATCTGATGCCACCGATCGAGGAACACGGCGGACCAGTTGCGGATACGTCCGTGGCTGACCTTAGATGCTGGTGCTGTTGTTGCACGCTGCTCTCTCGCCAAATCGGTAGCCTTTAGAGTCTTCCCACTTCAGGCTGTTGACGGTTTATCCATTGTAAACGCTATACTCATCAGGCAAGGACCAATCGCCTCAGTTGTTCCACACACCTATACAGACTAAACCTCACACAGATCGCAAGACTCGATTAAGGCGAGCAGAAAACTGATGCTGCGCGCCGCCACCGCCGGACGCGCGTTCAGCTCCGGGGAATACCAGGGCGCCACATCTCGCACCCCCCTCCCTCTACCTATTACTATTGTGGGACTACCTACTTGCGTATCCCGCTACTCCTACCCACTACTTCGAGGTCCAGGGGTCTCCACCGGTTCCCTCGAGCCTCACTCAGACTCCACGGCCGACGAACGCCGCCGCCGCCGCCGCCGCCGCCGGCACCTGTAACACAAACCTCTCGTGGCGTACAGAGGTGCGTGCAGCTCCGAGGGCACGAGGCCGGCACACCTCACGAATCATTCCAATGAACAGATGCTCAGCGCTCCTGTTGTAATAACAACGCCATACCATTTCCTGGTCGTTTATGGAGATAATATTCTTGTTTTCGGCACCAGGTCAGGTACATGTTGTGCGTGACTCGAATACAGGTCAGCTCCTAGATGGCCACAACTTCTAAACCACGTGTCCTGCGAAATTGGGAACCACAAAAGACGACTTTTTTTCATCAGGAGGATTCAGAAAATTTAGATACATGATCAGTGATCTCAATTTAGTAAGAAGCTTGTAATAGGCCCAATTTGATCATAAACTAACGTTTTTTAGGTTGATATACGACCCTTAAATATTGTTCAGCTTTGTTAAAAATCGCTCAGTATGCTTCAAATGACCCAAATCATGGGACAAGCCTTGGTCAGCTGCAGTTTTTAAACTAAAAAAAAGGCGCCACCCTAATTCGTAGTCTGAGGAACAGAATCTACCGACCCCACCCCACCGCCGCAATTTTAGTTGCTGTACACGGAATTTGCTGAAACTTCGAATCGCCGGACGCTCAAATCATATGACTGTGTCCGTTATGCTTTGCGGACACAGTAAACAAGAGGGATTTAGGCCGATTCCGCACCCACCCCTTGCGATAGCAGTGTTTCCCCTTCCATCCTCTATTGCATGTGAAGTCCAGGCGCAGAGCTGTGGGGCGGGGGGATGGCGCGGTTCGCGGATCTCTTCCGAAGTCCTAGGTGTGACCATAATGACACCCAGTTAGCTAACTGAAAGCCCTGGATGAACGACATTGAAGATGCTTCTCGGCCAATTGTGCCCTGAGCGTCGTATTTGTCGGCCATTTGTTATTTATTCGAGTAGGATTTGTCCTGACATGTGCGCTCGTGTGCCGACCATACAGTAACAAATACGTCTACCTTCTCTGTGAGTCGAAAACTCAGAAACCCAGCAAACTCTGAGTGTTCTGGTCAGTTACCAGAAATGAAGGTTTTTTCCAACCCAGGTTCTCATAGGATCCAGTGGAAAGCGGACTGTACTGACTTGACTTCTTTTTGAGTCACCTTTAAGATTACTCTGTGACTGAAGGATCAAACTAGTGTCATAGTGTAGCCAGAGACCAAGCTGCGCGCTCGTTTTGGTTTTGTCTCTATCCCGTGAGGTTTGGAAATAGCTGGGGGGAGGGCGTACTAACCATCCCTTCAGTGCTGCCGGAAGGTGTCCAAATGGCGAATACTGGCGAGAATTAAATGTGGAACGAAACGTTGTGCACTGAAAATTAGTGCGCAGTTTGCCATACAACCTAGAAATATTTGAGAAACAGTTACATGATGTACGGGCTTCATGATTAAAAGAAATGCTCCCCCTGGAATGTGTGGTATCAGCAGAGATAGCCAGGTTTTAGTTTACAATGAAGTAGATTTGTAATACTCATGTCCGAATACTTTTTATTTCCGGGAATTCCAAAACGATATTCCAAGGTTATACCCTATGTCCTACTGCGCTGAGTCCTTTTTACAGCTTCAGCGTTACAAGTAAGTGTAGGCCAATGAACAGTAGCATCAGTGTCCTGCACAGGCTCATATTGTGTGATATGGGTTCAGGATTGCCTAAGATAGTTTTTGATAAGTCCTATTTTGGAAACTTCTTGACATGTTCATAAAAAGGAACACTGAAAACGTTATGAACATTTTTAGACCAACCAAGACTGTTTATGGGAAGTTGGCGAGGCGGAATATTCCCTGTAAGCTTGGTAAACCGTAGGTTTGTTCTCTGGCAGCAGCCAAATCGTGACCGGCAGCAAGTCAAGAAGTTGTTTGCCGTGCAGTTGGGATTGCTACATTTTAATCTCATCTGCTTACGTCAGTTGATGAACATAAAGAGGAAGATGAATGGTATGGATTCTGATCTGCACAACTGGATTTGTGTCCTGATGTCAGAGAAGAATGCAGAGACAGCATTACTTGGTTGGCGGTAATGTGGTACAGTGCAGAGGCCTCCAGAATGTGACTGATGTCCTTCTTCCTTATTTCAGCTGAGCTGCCTGATTGGCAACATATGTGTCGCGTGCGCGTGGCATCCTTACGTCTCGCCAGCTGGATTCTTTGAGTTTGTGGCGTCGACCGGCATTGTGTTGGCCATCATCCTGGGAGTGCTGTACGTTTTCCACATTCGCGACAAGATTGCTGAGCGATTGCGCTTGAACTTAGTGGTGAGTGGCCCAATGTTATGCATTTTTTGTCCAGCATTGGCAGCTTTCTGGAACTATTGTTTGCTGCGTTATGCTATTATATATATATATATATATATATATATATATATATATATATATATATATATATGTTAGCTTCCTTTCTATGGGCGCCGAATGACCCTGCAGTCGGTGCGCCCCTAAGCCTCAATAGCCAATCAGCCAACCAGCTTCCTTTCTAGCGATTCAGTCTTGCGCAACGTTATTCCGTTTTTTTTTATTTATTTTCTCGTGAAATCGGTGCCAGGCTGGTAGTATATATTTAAGTCAGAATTTGGATCATACCCTTTGATATTCGAACGGTTTCGTATATTCCTTTTACATTTCCAAGAATGAAGGTACTTGCTGTATGACTTGATGCTGTTAAATTCAAACTGATGTTATGAAACTCATGCTCAAGCTCATGCGTAACTTCGACCACATCTTCCACATTGCGGACGCACGATGTCAGACGCAGTAGATATTACAAAAGGTACCTCGTTCCTACTCGTTCGTTTGACGGTCGAAGGTCCTGCATATAGTTAGGGGTGTCGATCAACCTGCCTTCCGATCACGGTAGCATTTTATTGCGTTTGACGTACGTGATGTGGGAAATGCTTTCGAAATTTAGCATAGCTTACGTCTGGGCTTCATAGTATTAGTTTATTCTGGAATAAAGGGAGAAGGAAAATTGTCTGGGCTTCTTGTAGTATTAGTCTGGGAGATTTTAAGAACATACATCTAAAACGCTGAATTGGGTCGCTGAATGTTGCAAATATGTGTTAATCTAATAGTACATTAATAACCTTTCTGTCATGTAGCAATATATATATATATATATATATATATATATATATACACATATATATATATATATATTTGCGTGTGTCCTTGTCTGTGCGTGCGGGTGTTCGTGTTTGCTTGTGTCAGACGATGTCAGACAATGGCTGGCAGAAGGCATTTAATAAAACTTCAGATGCCGCTTGCTCTGACTAAACGTTCTCCACTCAGTCAGGTGTCTTGGAGCATTTATTTTGATTTATATATAAATATATAAATATATATAAATATATATATATATGTGTGTGTGTGTGTTTATTGTATAGAAAATTTATTTTGCAGGAGTTTGCATACGCCGGAATCTGGTGTTTCTTCTTCTTTGCGGCGTCCACTGCTTGCATCGTTCATGGAAGCTCTTACGCCTACCAGGAAGCTCTGATCGCCGCTGGGGTGAGTAGCTGCTCTCCTGTAGCATTCTCAGTTTTTGAATTGCTGTAACTATTAGGCTGTAAGTACTGTAAACAGTAACTAGTAACACTGACCGTAAATAACTAACGGGCAAAACGGACGCATTGCTTCTTTGTTTGAGACCCATCAAGTGCAAGTTTGACAGTAGGTGCATTGGAAAGCTGTTCAGAAGATCGTGATATTATTTTTGTGCCTCAAGACGAAAGTAGTACGGTGAAAGTAGAAGGACGGTGGGGGTCGGACCGCGTTTCGTCCCCCGTGGACTTACCCACTGAATATTGTAAAAACACTTTCATAGCTTGTGCATGGAGTGTCGTAGCCAAGGTGGGCAAATAGGCCATGCCCCCCCCCCCCGAGGCCAAGCGGAGCCCCCTGGCGGCCGAGCGGTCCCCCCTAGGGCCGAAGATCCCAGTTCTTTGGATAGTGTGAGGCGCCCTCAGGGCGTCTTACACTGTCCGAAACAGACAAAGCAAAATAAGAATATTTTAAGCATTAAAGAAGGCTTGTGAACCTAAAGAAAACGTACTCCGAATATACAAGAAGACTTTGTGTGCTATGAAGAGAGGCCCATGATCTGAATGGGCGTTTAGGGGCCCCTGCTAGCTTGTAGGGAAGTTCACTGCTTGTCTGGGGAGGGCCCCTCTCGGCCCCTAAAGGGCCCCTGTCAGCCTCTGAAAGGACCTCCTTTCGGTCTGGAAGAAGGCCCCTGCCCCCCCCCCCACCGCCTCCAGATGTTGACAGGAGCCCTTTAAAGGCGGATAGGGTGCCCTCTGCGTTCTCGGCAGGAACATCTTTACAGCCGAGCATGGGTCCCCTTTACACTTCAGCGAGGTCCCTTTATAAGCCGTCAGTAATTTTGGCCACATGGGGCCCCACTGATTACGAGGGCCGGGCGTGGATCCAAGGGGGAGACATTGGGGCGATCGTCCCTTCCCCCTGAGGCCTGAGAAGGGAAGGCCCCTGTCAGGGCTCTTGATGCAATCAGGGAGGCCTCCTGGAGGGTTAAATGACCTCCTGAGGCGCACAGAGGGCCCCTGAAGCTCCTAAAGGGCCCCTGAGACCACAGCAGGGCCTTATCACGGCAGAGTGTCCCTGAGGCCGCCAGATGGCTCATAGGGCTCCTGAGTCGGCCAAAATGAGGACTGAGTCCTTAGGGGAACCCATGTGAGTGGAAAGCTGAAGGTTTTTCATGTAGTCAGAGGGCCTCCGGGAGGGGTAATGAGACCCTGACACGGTAAGATGGCCCCTAAGATGGAAAGACGGGCCTTTGAAACTCTTCAAGGGCACTTGGGACTGCAAGAGGCCCCAACACGGCAAAGGGTCCATGAGACCGCTTAAATTTCCAGAGAGACATCTGAGACGGAAAGAACCAAAGAGGGTGCCTAGCACGGCGTAAGGAGACCCTGGCCAGCCAGGGGGTCCCCTGAACGGGGATTCGTAGGTGACCCTCTCAACCTCGAGAGGAGCCACAAATGGGCTACTCTGGCCTTTTTGAAACCTTGAGAGTTTTTTATGCTGTCAGGGGCCCCCGGGAAGGTCAAGTGGTTTCTGGGACAGCAAGACAGGCCCGCACACGCCAGATGACCCCTAAGACCGCCAAAAAGGTCGCGGGGTCCCTGCGAGGCAAGAACGATAAGAGGGCCTCTGAGACGGTATTTGGGTTTATGGGGGCCCGGGGCGGCCAAAGGGTCCTCGAGTGTAATACGAGGGCTCCTGGCACAGGCAAGGTCCCCGTGAGACTGTCACGGCTAGAGGGGCCCTAAAAGACTGCCAGATATACCTCACGTAACAGAGGAAGACCCCTGATACAGCCATGGGGACCACCGGAGACCGGAGAGAGGAGGAGGAGAGGTTCAGAGGGCCTATGACATTGCAAAGGGGCCCTGAAATTGGCAAAAGGTCATTTGTAGCTGACAGAAGGCCCCTAAGATGGCAAAAATGTTCCCAGAGACGATAAGGAGGGGTAGCCAGGACCACAGGAGGTCCACTGAGACTGCTAGAAAGGGGCCTTTGAGACTGCTAACTAAAAGTCTCTAGCAATAGGGGCCCGTGGGACGACCAGGGGGGCCCCTAAAACTACTAGACCTTGAGACGTCCAGACTGCTCCTGAAACGGCCAAAGGACCTAGAGGATTGCCAGAGACGCCTCTATCACGGCAGTGAGAGACTTATAGAGGGCCTTTTTAGTGCCTGAGGGGCTCCTTAGACGGCAAAAACATTCCAGGGACGACAGGAGGGAACCCGAGATGGCTTAAGCGTCCCTGAAACTGCCAAATGGGTCCCTGAGACTGTCCCAGGTGCCCCTGAAACTTCCAAAAGAGCGGCTGAGACTTCCCGTGGGACACTTGAAACTGTAAAAGGAACCTGAAACCACTAAAGGGTCCTGGCACAGCAGACGGCCCGAGACCACCAAAAGGGACCCCAGTAACTGCAAGAGAAAACCTTAACTAAGCTGACGAAAAAATTCCCAGAAGCTGCGTGATGGGGGCTCCTGGACTAAATACAGACACGACCCTTCAAATGGAGGGAGTGACAGAACTGCAAAAAAATCTCGCCTTTTATGTCATATTTTGGCCACTTTGTTCGGGAACAAAACACAGAATTTTCTCAAATAAGGCGACGCGTTTGAATTTTTGCGGTTATTTATATGATAAAAAAGCGGAACATCATTTTTCATATCTGAACGACAAAAAATGGGAGCCCCGCGTTTGACCATTCGCCTCCACCCCCCGCCCCCCTGTCCCCGCCTTGACGAAATCCTGGATCCGCCCTTGGCGAGGGCCCCCATTGGTAACGAGGACCCCCTTGATCCGATATGGCCCCCTGGGCGGAATCCTGGGTACGCCCCTGTGTGCATGCATATAATATGCTTTTAAAATACTTTTAATCCGGACATCATGGAAGCGGGTGGCCTTGAGATGAGAAGCCGTGATGTTTGGATCTGTCGACTTTTTCCACATTGCGATAATTGATGGGCGTTTTATGACGATTTACGGACGTGTTTCCGTTTTTGTTCTTCAGTTTTTCGGCTACATAGCAATGGTGCTGTATGGCATCGATTGCTTCCTGATGTTCCACATCTGGCGGACGAACTTGACAACGTCGGCGTTCCAGACCACCCAGGAGGTCACCACACCTGCCTACTAGCGGTCTCCCGGTTACCACTGGACCTTGGACGGCATCTGTTGGCTGGCACCCGGCGGCGGACCCCGCCGCGCTCCCAGCAGGTCGAGAAAAAGATGGGTTCCGGGTGTTCTCGGGATCCCTGAACACACTCCGTTGTTCCTTGTCCCTTGTCACTCCCTTGGTTGTGTGCGGGTTTCGTCGCCACCCTGTCCCATACAAGGTTGTATTTGTATTTGGTCGAGTCGAAACCAGCCATGCATATCCTGTAGAAACTGAATAGTTTGGTACACACCAAGACTTGGGCGGATTTCGGAGGAGTTTTGAAGAAATGGTGCTCTACATACCGTACCTTCCAATCTGGGCTGTCGCCCCTTCTAAATTGTTACTGATCTTGCGTTGACAAACCACCCCGGATCTCCGCGTTGAACTTTGGGTATGTTGCTAGGTTCGTCCTTAAAGTGCCGAAAATATGGCGTGCGGCCGATTTTGGCCTTCATTTCAACCTTCATCTTTTGTTTTTTTGGACCACGGTCGTTGGTTTTGTTTCCAACCTTTTCATAATAACTTTTGTTTTCAGATTAGCCTGGAAACATTCGTCCATTTCATATTGTCAGGTATGCCTAACAGCAGTTTTGGGAAGCAAGGTCCGCCTGGGTCGCAGGGTAAGAAAAGAATCTCGAATATTAAGTTGTGACTAAGGGATGTCTAACGTTCAGGAAAAAACGATGCTCTTCGCATGTGTGTTACGAAGACCTATTGTATGAGGTTTATTTAATTCCAGAAAATTGTAACGGAAATCTTTCGAACAGTAGTGCTGATATCAGTGGTACTGACCACAAAATGACCACAAAGTTTCTTTCTAGCCGCAGTTCACATGTGGAGTTTTAAGTGGTTTATTAGAAAACGTCCCATCGTTGTTGGTGTCTTGCGGGTGTTTTGAGTCTTGTTCCTCCATGTCCGTAGAATTTTGTAGCGTCGCTTCACTTTTACGGCGGACTGGAAACAGCAAATAGCGCAACGCGATATTGGCCATGGATCTGGTACGACTCCAGCAAGCTGGCTTCTGTATTGCTAGCTTCATTCCGTGTAGCCGAGTGGCGGAAGTGGACGCGCGTGTCGGCGGGGGGGGGGGGGTCGTGCGTACAAGGCCAGTCTGTCGAGACGAGACCAGTAGATGACGTTTTAGCGGTTCGTTGCGCGATTGTGCCGTCATGCAGCATATCCTTGCGGTAAGGTAGACTCATGTGACCTGTGACTGTTCCACCGCCTTGGCAGCTGCACAGAGGTTTTGCTGGCGAGGCTCAGATCGGTGCGAGGAAGCGTCCTGGGTGTGGTGCGCTCTGCCACCGCCATTCCGAGCGCTGATGGGCGTGCGAGAACAGCAGACCCCGACCAGGCAGCAGCACCGTCTGTTGTCCGGTGTTTTCGGACCTGAGGTGCGGCGACTGACGGTCGTTCGGCGCGTGCAGCGTCCAGGATAGGCGTGTATCAGCTTCAGAAACGACCCGCACTTTGAGTGTGCGTACATTCAGGTCTCTTGAAAATGCAGTTGTCGTATAGTTCGTCATGCCATATTCGTATATTCGTAGAGGTCCGGTATACCCAGTTACGAATGCCCACCACGGAGACTACTTTGTATTTTATTCAGAGATGTCCAGAAACCGACGCTGGTTTTGTTTTGTGTAACAAACGGGGCGTTTCTTTTCGAACGCTTTCTGATCGGCCTTTCACAGACTGGCTCTAAAGTGATTTGGTCAGTCCGTATCTTCGCTACATTTGCCGATGTGTCCAAGAAGTCCGCTTACAACGACCAAGAGCTCCTTACGGCAGCTCCCACTGGGCCTTTAATGGATGTTCGTAGTCCTCGCTTACATAATGGTACTTAGAAGCATTGTTAGAATTACAGCTGCGTGTGGTCAGCACTCTGTGTCTCTCGATGTATAGGCAGTCATTGTTGTGAAGTGTTTTATCCCCAGACATTCTGGAGCTGAATTCGGCAGAACAATGTGTTTCGGAGATCGTTTGCAGGGAAAGTAATTAATGACATACAAGAGAACGTTCTCGTATGTTGGCGAAAACAGGCCGCGTCCTGTTGGGGAGCTGGAGATATTATTAGTTTTTGGTTCAGCAAATACTAATCTGTATTTCTGTAGTCAATAGTCTCTGTAGCAGCCGTCCTCAACAAAACGCCTGAATGAACGCCTTTGGCGCACTACCTTTGTCGTCTTTTCATACGTTTCTGTTGCCAGTTACCGTCACATTTCACATTGTTTCCTTCCATGAAAGTTGTGTCCAGGTAGATCGTGGCGGAAATAAACCTGTGAACCAAGTAGCGCAGCGAGCGGACCTTGCGGCTGGCCGAAATCATTAGAAAGCGTCCATTCCGGGTGGTATTCAGACGTTCCTGATGGAATCATACCCAAGGTGTGGGAAAAAGGCCTGTGAGGGTCATAGCCATACAAAACGGATGCGTCACTTGTGTCTGCTCCCACCCGACACACTTGGATTGACAGGGTAGGTCCTGGTCGCTCTACCCCAGCTCGGGAGCGGTACATTATGGGCAGGGGTCTTGAGTGGTGGTCGCCCCCTGCTCTGGCACTTCCCAGTCGAGGTAAAATTCGGACACCTTAGTCGCTTGCGTTCTGATCTCAATCTGCCTCGTCAGCAACGGGGGCTGGACGCGCCCGCGCAGCATGAGCGGTAATGCAAGAGACGTGAAGAGCTCTGGCGAATTCTGGTCGAACCCGTTCAGTACCCTGGATAGATCGCGTAACCCATCCCACGTCTCAGCGAACTTTGAGGTGGAGGTGTCGCCCAGGGTAGAAGAACGTGCAGGGAGCGATCTGTGTGCAAAGACCAAACAATGTACCGCGTGAAACCCAGCGCCAGCCGCCTCGTGGCATACTGAACACCGTTGTGGTAGCAGAGCTGTTGGCGCTGCAGTGGGCGCGACTGGGCACGTGGTGACGTTTGGCCGCGGCTGGCTTGCTGTGCCCGGGTCCTCCCACCGTAACAGAGTGCTCCGGGGACGAGCCTGTCTCCGCGCGCCCCACCACCTGTGTCGATGCACCACCCGGCCATTAGGCGCAGTATTCTTGTCGCGTGATGTTGTGATGTATCTGTGTGGTGTCAATAAACGCCGCCACATGTGACGGGCTCTGTGATCGATCGCGAACGCCGGCTGCCGAAATGGGCGCAGCCTGGATCGGTGTCGCTTTCGGCTCCGGAAATTGGACTGGGGAACGGGAAGACGTTAACACTGGAAGCAGCTGGGGGCTACTGTGCCGTGAGGACCGCTCCGAGAGGGATTGGGATACACCCTGCCCTGCATTCAAAATGTTCAAAATGGTGCGTAAGATTGACGATGACTAACCGACCCTGACGCCCGGCCAGGGGTGAGCGTTGACGGATCAAAACCTATCTGGGTGCTCAGCAAACCACCGAGCTATTTTCCCAAAGGTTTGCTGGCTTTCTGACGAAATCTTCATTCCTTATCATTTTCCCAAAGGTTTGCTGGCCTTCTGGCAAAATCTTCATTCCTTATCATGTCGGATTCCCTCCCAGATTGGCGATACAGACATGAAAGGACATATTCCGAGATACTCTACACTCCGAAAATACATCAAATGATGGTCGATACCACGAGGCCATGGATTCACACATGTCCCACCCGTGAAGCATGCATGAGTAAGACGAAGAGTTGGCGCTGGCTTGTCACCGGTGGTGGACGTGCAACACCACTTATACGTCTTGCTCGGAGTGTCCCTTGTGGTACCTTTGGGAGGCGGTCCCGTGTACGCGGGACCATTGCGTGCATGGACTGGCGGCTGTGCGGTGCCTATAATTTCTAGTGTTTGGGGTATCTACGAACCCGTTAGCTGTAAGTGGTGTTATCTCGTCTGACCTGTGAGCTCCACGGCGCCGCAGACAGCGTAGATGAATGGTGAACTTCGGTGGCTGTTGACCTTCCTCGCCTGCGCCTGGCGACTCATCTCCGTGGCCGCTGTCGCAACGTTACAGCTAAACGGTCCGGCCATGCTGCCAGCCATTTCTGCGGCTGCCGTGACCTTGACCGCGGCCCCAAGCGGGCCGCTCGACGTCTGGAGAATTCTGGCGAGCGAATGGCCGGCCGTGGAGGTCGCCGGTGCCGGAGAGGCAGGCGCAGGGGCAGGCGCCGCCCGTGTAGGGCCGCAGGGGCGGAGGAAGCTAGAGACCGGAGAAGCCCAGCAGGAAGGGTTCGGTTGGACCGACGGTTAGTGCCTTTTGCCCGAAATGGCCGCTCGTCAGTCTGAGGAGCTGAACCGACTCCGCTGCGATTTCTGAGCGGCGACCGAAACGTGGCTGCCACCGGCTCATGTCTCCCGGCCGGCTACGCCTCGTCCCACGTCGACCGAACCGGCGCGGCCGGGTACAGCGGCGTGGCTCTCCTCCGTCGCACTGCTGCGAGGTGACCGCGGTGCATTAGCCGGCCCCGGAATGCTCCTCGTGCCAGCTGGAGCCGCTCTGGCTGCATGTGAGGTTGGCGGTCGGCCCGCACTTCACCTTGGCTGCGGTGTACCGCCCACCGCGCCGGACCGTGGCAGCGGTTCAGGTTGATGTTGAGCAGTCGGCGCAGCAGTACCAGCGCGTTTTTCTCCGGTACCCTGGCCCCATCAGTATCGTGGGTGGCCGGAACTACAATTTACTTGACGCTCACTCCAGCGCCGATGAAACCACACTGATGGAGAACTTCCGCCTTTTCTCGTCGCAAGTCCGTTAAAACGTGCACATTGTCTTTTGCTTCCATGGGGGTAGGAACGGGGAAAGGGAGATCTCCATGATGTTAGCAATGTATTCATACACCACTTTGTGCACTCCCAAGATTTCTGAATTTCACACAATGGCAGAACAAGGCTCGGGCAATAGCGGCTGACATACTGCTGTTATCTGGCACATCATGCAGGTGACATAGAACATAGACATTGAACTGGTAACATCTCTAATTTATGCAAGTCATTGTTTTGCAACCAATCCACTAGGATTTTCACTGCTGGTGATTTGTGAGCTGGTGTGAAACACAACTGTCAGCCAAAAAAAATAGAAAATAAGAATGGGGCAGACCCTGCTGACAACCAGAATGTCAGCTGATTAGGACCAGAGCCCTAGAAAGCTTAAGTACAAAAGAGAATACTTCTCTTTGATGTCCTCCAAAGATGCTGCAAATAAAACCAATCTTCAAGTACCAGTGTCAGTTGTTTTATTGATACCATAAGGACATGGTTAATATTGTTTTGGAACACTGGGGAAACACATGACTAGGGCATAACACTAAGATGGACAGGTAATTTCCATCAAGAGTATTTCTAAATGAATGACAACCATGGCAAATCTTTGTAAATGGTTTCTACTAAAAAATGCATACAAACCACAAGGTACCTTTGCCACCAAACTTCACCATAATCTTCAGGGATGGTAAAAGCTTCAGTTTTGCAAACAATGGGCATTCACATGGCAGCACACTGTCAGTCATTTACAAATGATTTTCCTGGAGCAAGAGCAATATGCTCACAGGATGACAGGCCTGCATCACTTGGTAGTGTCAATGTCTTGGCTCACAGACTCACTCCTCTGGTTTTTTAGTGCATAAAGAGGCATGCCCATGAACTTTGGAACATCTTCCTTCACCACTGGCTGTTGCTTGCTTCCACTGCCTCTTCTTTTGAAAACAAAAGATGGTGCTCTGAGTGGTTGAGAAACTTGCTTTTTCTCTTTCTGGTACTTGAAGGCACCACTCCCTGGAAGGCATCCAAAGCCTTGGGGATACAACCATCTGTACAGGAAGAACCAGGTTGTAATAGCAACAATGCCCCCACTCATCTTCTGCACCATTGTGTGGAAATAGATTATTGTTGCAACCAACATGACATCCCACAGGACAGACAGCATGGTGATCATGACAAAAAGACACTTGATGTACGGGGTGTACTTATAATAGTCTGTCTTCATCTTCTCATAGTCTGAATCAGAGATATGCTGTAACGGGGTATCATCCACCTCATCCTTGTTTGCTGGCTTTCTGGCAAAATCTTCATTTCTTATCATGTCTCTGATTCCCTCCCATCCACAGATTGCTTTTGCTTCCTCCATAATGAACAGGCCATTGAAAATAAGAAGGAAGGTATGTCCAGATATATCAAATCCAGACCACTTGAATCCAGCACTGTTGCAAGCCTCCCTGGTGTTGTACTTTCCTGTTTTTGTTCGGCACATGCCTGTAACACTCTCAATGTATACAAACATGTTTGTCAAAAAGTACCAAGCAAATGTGGCACACACCAGCCTGGTCATGTGCTTCCGAAGTCTGGGGCGCTGTCCGCAACAGTAGACGTTTGCTGCTAGCATCATGAAGGAACCAACAAGTGTGAAAGTCCAACCCCAACCAAGCTTTACAAAGTACTGATTCAGTACGTTCTGCTTGTTGGAGAAATAGCTCCTTGGAAGGGGCAAGAAGTCTCCCACAGTTGACCCCACAAACAGCAAGAAAATGTAAAGTCCAATCTTCACCTCAGTTTCCACAAACAACACCTTCCGGCAGACATGAATGATGACCAAGAGAAATATCTGTTGTGCTGAAGCTGGTGCTGCAACAGGTTTTGTACCACCTTGTCCGTGATTTGGGGCAGCAGGCCGAAACTTCAATCCCGCAGACGACTTTGCCCCAGACCTGGTGTTCTTCTGCGCCATTTCCGTGGTAATCCTTATTCTCACAGTTTACTTCCCGAAATACAGCTCGAATCAAAACGTTTAGCTTGCTAGTTCTAAGCCAGTTCGGTTCACAAATATCACGTATCACCTGCCTGGCACAAATAACCGTATCATTTGCGTGACATGCACACCAGTCTCTTCGACCTCACACCCATCCTCCGGAGCCTGGCAATCGGGCAGGCGTCAACCCACCCTAATAGCTCAACTACGACAATGACGCCACGGACGGTGGCCGTGAAACTAAGAGACTTGTAGACTCGCCGTCCACACGGATTTGACTGGATGACGAGATATTCCTCCACGTTTCATCGACAGCCGGAAGTGGTCGTGGGGCGTGAAAGGAACGGACCTAAAACAGTAACCTAATCAGGAACGTAGCCAGGATTCTCTTCAGGAGGGGCCAAATGTTAGATTTTGTCATATGCCAGTGACATATGTCAATATGGCGAAATTTGTAAGAAAAAGCAGCAATTTTATGTACTTTGCCTCATGTTTCATGTACAGGAAAACATACAATGTTTGTTTTTGAAGCATATATATGATCACTGTTTCGTACGCCTGCGAAATCGCTAGTGTAGACCGCTTGGCTTGGGGGAAGGGGGCTATGGCTCCCATGCCCCCCTTGGCTACGTTCCTAAACCTAACCTAACCTAACTCCTATGTTGGACCGAGTTATGTCCGATCGTACCGATTATCGGCCTGCGACCAAGAAAATCCTATAACGCGCCCTCGGCTAAAACCGGATCAACCAACCGGTGCGAATCTTGTCCGAAACGAACCTTTTCCGGTACAAACCTTAAGTCTCAGAACCTTTGGCTGCGAACTTTTCCCACACGAACCCCTGGCTTACGAATCTTGGTCCAGTTACCTTTCCTGGGTCGCTCGAGATAACGTACGATCGCTCTATTCCCTTCTTGACCACAAAGGATGCGAGTTCAATCCACTAGCGAGGGGACCGTTCCATGTTTTTGCCAGCCGCCGTCCGAGGCGCTACTGTCGCGAGTGACGGCGATTAGGGCAAAATGACGCCTGCTTGACAGCCCTGGTGCGGAACAGCTATCGGTACCGGCCGGCCCTGGCGCCCGAATTGTGGCCATTTTTCAAGGTACGAGACTACGGGTCACTGTGGGTTTCAAAACGTATCTCGAGGTCCAAATTGTACCTTTTAGTACCGCAGTACGTGCTGCCCGACTTCAACGTCAGCTTTCGAACATACGGGGTGAGAGACAATCGATGCCTAGGATTAGGGGTGTGGTTTCCTATCTCTCTGTGGGTACCCCGGCGCCCACAAAGTGGAAATGGGCGCCCACAATGCGACCTGGGCACCCACAACCTAAAGTATGTTTAAATGTTCAAACAGGATTTTTTATTTCTGTAAATGACTGGGGGCCGAGTCGAGCACCCGACAACCTAACCTCCCCTAATGAGGGTTTCTCAACGGATTTAGCCTACATTACTTTGACTAGCGGAAATCATTAGGTTTATATATATATACATGTACATCTTGCAGTTATTCCCATATACATATGTGCATATATATATATATATATATATATATATATATATATATATGTGTGTGTGTGTGTTTGTGTATATATCTGGCAGTTATTCCCATATACATATATATATATATATATGGATAGAAGATAGAAGATAGACAGACAGAGGCGTCGATTTCTGTCAATGATTGGGGGCGGGGGGAAGCCGAGGGCCCGACAACCTCACCTCCCCCAAATGTGGGTTTCTTAACATACGCAGTGGAAGGGGACCTTTTCGTTGTCTGTTTGTTTGTTTTTTGCCTTTTTGCCCCCCATCTGTTTTACTTGAAAATATCGAGAACGGATCGGAGCTGGCTGATGCTATTTTATGGCATTTATGACATTCGAATAACTCGTCGGTTGATGCACAGAAATCGAAAACCGGCCGGAAATTTTTGAAGTTTAAAACGTTCCAAGCCAAGCAAATATAACGAAAATAGCGGTTGTCGCTGACAAATATGGGAGCTTTGTGAAAGGATTAGCATTCTACCCAAGATTACCGTTTGAGCACAATCAAGCGACGTCATTCGGGCATAAGTGATGGATGCACCAAGACCAAAGCCAGGGTCAATAAGGGTCAAGGTCATCAAAGGTTAAAGTCAAATAGCTTGTGGCCTGATCTAGATTTGCTTTGCAACATGTCGGTCTGTGTGACATAGGCATTCAGAGACCCTAATAAAAACATGTATGCGCACACTGATACGCTTACATATACCAGGATCAGTGAAGGTCAAGGTCACCAAACGTCATTGTTAAATATCTTGTGACCTGGTCCAGATTTGCTTTGCGACATGCCAATTTGTATGAAATGTGCATTCGAAGACCCTAATAAAAACACATGTGCGCACATGGATACGTTTATATGTACCAGGGTCATTTTAGGTCAAGGTCATCAAAAGCCATGGTCAGCTTTTTTGTGACCTTATCCAAACTTGCTTTGCAATATGTCGATTTGCATGAAATATGTATTCAAAGACCCTACTAAAAATACGTTTGGCACATTGATACTCACAGGTAGGGGAGACCGGGGTCAAATGTAACACGGGGCAATTGTAACAGACGCTTTAACTTCGAAACTTACAAATGGATGACGCTGGAGGCACTACTGGACATGCGCAGTAAGCTGTTCCTTTTCCTCACGGGGTTTCAGGCCGGTGCGGCGGGTGAGTCGATTGTACTGTTCACAATTGTGCTTTTTACTGTGTATTGTAACTTTGTTTATTTTTTAATATGATCAGCTCATTCACGTATCTTACTAGACACGGGTTTAAGAGTTTGAGTGGGGTGGGTGGGGGTACCTGGTCAAAAAATAAGGGCATCAGTTGCCGCCCACGCCGACTTGTTTTGCGTCATTTTTGTCTGAAAGATGGCGTGGCGTGTCGGGGACAATTGTAACATTTTTGCTGGGATCAGTTGTAACAGTGTTACAACTGACCCCTATGGCCAGACCATTAAACCTACATTTATGTAAAATATCAATGCACTTGGCATAAATGTAACCACTGGGGGCGGAGGCTATGAAAACATGCCCCGTCGAATTAACCAACATGCAATTTTGTCCCCAAATTCAATATCAATATCATCCAAAAATCATACTTACGGTATTATTGTCACCAGTCCCTGATTTATCTCCTAGGTGCTGTTTTGTCAGTTTTAATTTTAAGACGTGGTTACGTTCTTGGTGGCTAGTCACCGCGTCTTACCGCAGATGTTTCACCTTCACAGCGGATTTATTAAGATACTTTATTATTTTATTTATTGGTTATTTTATTGATTAAATAATTCTAGTTTGACTTCATTTGGATATTTCTGGGGGAAGTATGGGACATTTGTATATAGTTTAATTTATCTTCCTCTGAATGTTACATTGAAAATACATTATTATATCCATGCATCATGGATGATATATATCATGCATCATTCCTGCAGAGGCTGATACATTGGGGATCGACAAGCCTGGTCCATCGGGGACCGGACAATCTCGTCCACTGGGGATCGTCTCGAAGCAGCTCACCCCTGAAGCGATTCGGCCGCTACCCAAGGCAGGTCCAAGAAAAAAAAACAGCCGTGCGGGTCGAAAGCGAAAGGCTGCAATTCTGACTGACATTCCAGAAAAGAGAGCGATAGAGCTAAAAGAGAGTCGAAAGGATTGCAAACAAGCATCGAAAAAGCTCAATCTTGACAAGGACAAGCATGAAGAGAAGAAGACGACGGCTGGTGGGAAGAGGGCTTGGAAGACAGCACGCAGGGAAAATTGCAGTGATGATGAAGAAGTCTTCTGCTTTTGATGAAGCGTCGGTTTTTGGCCTGATAAAGGTAGAGCTGTTATTTAATTCAGGAAAAGCTGCTGGAGTACTTGAGCTTTACGCCGTTGCGAAATCGTATTTTTGTATTGGAGCTGTGATTTTAATCCAGGAAAGGCTCAGGATGTAAGAGACAATGTTGTTCAATAAAGGCTGTTTTCGACAAAAGTGGCTTTCACTACACCACTACACCATTCGCTAACATGTTACATTTGACCCTAGGTGCTGTTACAATTTACCCCGTACCTGGGGTTAATTGTAACAGCTGAAGTGACTTTTTGAAACAGTAATTTCGATACCTTGAAGTCGTTATTTCGGGATCTTTTCAAATCCACTACAAAGGCAAAATATCAGAGTTTGTGAAAACCCGAGAAAATGTTCTCCAACCCGAAATATTTTCGTTCCAGGATCGAAAAGGTAAAAAATGCAACATTTGACCCCGGTCTCCCCTATAAACATATATACATTTAGATACACATAAATAAAAACGCTGGAAATGATCAAATGTACCGATGTTGGCCACCTTCATCGAAAATATGCCAAGAGATGCGTGTAGCGCTCTCATTTGCTTCCAAGCTAGCCCGTGTTGCTCGAAATCTGATCTGCAAAAGATGAAAAAATAACGGCATAGGTCAATGACCTGACATGACCTCGGCCCGAAATCCTCGGTCAGGACTTCAAATGAATGGAAGTTGTCGTATTTCACGTTTTAACGCCCAAACATGAAGGTCAGATTTGTGATGGATGTATTTCCCCACCACCCACCCTTTTCTCGTTTCTTTCGAAAAGTTTTACGGAATTCCCTGTACGGCCCGAAAAAGTGTGCAAAGTTGACCTTCTCGACCCCATTTGACCTTGAGGATATTGACCTGGGGTCATGAAAACCGCACATAATGTGAACTGTTATCGTCCTACCCTGTCCACAAAATTTCATGTCTCTCGCTTGTTCTCTTTCCGAGGTCGAGGTGGTCTTTTTGGACCCCGTTTCAGTGCGCGTTAGCGCGAAACCCCTTCCCCTGCGTGGATTTACGGATTTAGCCCACTTTATTTTGACAAAAGGAAATTTATATGTTCTTTTGTTGCTTTTTATTAAATAAAAATTGCATTTATCCCCGTACATATAGGTATGTATGCATGTAGACGGATAAATCCCGTGCATATAGGTATGTATACATGTAGACGGATAAATCCCTTTAAAGATATATCTTGAGCTTAATGACAAAAACACAGATATATCTGTTTAGACTTTATTCTTTACTTTCTGCCCATCTTACTGCGACCGCTCTTTTTGTTGTTATTAATCATTTCCCTTTACAACCGTCAGAAAATACTGGGGGCCAAATCAACATTGGGTGGACCAGGGCCATTTCAAAACAGTACAAATTGACACCCCTGTGTTGAAATGTAGTTAATTCCCAGGTCCATGACGCTAACCACCTAAAATCAGCTTGATCAGCAGTAATCGGAATTTATTTGCTTCACTGTCACGCATCAGTTACTTTTCCCCACTACCCACCAATGGTGTCAAGCTGGGTCTTGGAGCAAGGTCCTCCGTAAAAGGGAGGACTTGTGTACGCAAATCGTGACTGTAACTGTACTCGTACGAATGAAGAGGACATTTTTACGAATCAAAGCGTAGTTACCATTCATTCTTGCCAACTCGCTCTCGTTGGTCGATATTTTACTGAGGTAAATACGTTGGCTGCCAGCCCAGGTTTACCCTATTTACTTCAATCTCTCGTCACTACTAAAATCACCGATGAAACATGTTAGCGCGTCAAGTTCGTAGCCGGGATTTTCCTCGGAGGAGGGGCAAATGCCAAATATTGTCATATGCCACTGATTTTCGACAAAATTTATAGGAGATAGCAAAAATTTTATGCAGTTAACCCCATATTTAACCCACAGGAAAAACATATGTTTACTTTTCTAACATATGTATGACGACTGTTCCGTATTCCTGCAAAACTACTAAACATCTAGTGTAGACCGCTTGGCTCAGAGGGAAATGCGTCCCCCTCCGCTACGTGCCTGGTTAGCTAGGTTAGCTATGAGGCGGCCATCATGGATTCAGGCAAGTACCGCTGCAGTTCCACGGATTCCCCGCAAGTATACATTACGTGAATAAATAGAAATACGCCGGTGTTGTCTGTCAAAACAATCGTCGCTGCCGTTCATAACTGCATTTATTGCAGTGTGTTGGGCAAGCATCAATTGCGTCCAAGGTTTACTTACGTATTTTCTGCTCACTGATTGGTTCCTTTTTCTGGTAATGTTATTGTATTTTGCATAACGATAACACTGTTGATGCAGGCGGTAGGTAAAATGCATGAAATATTGGTCTAAGATGACCAAAATGCACTTTTCATTCACACGATAATCCATGACCAGTCTTAAATATTCCCCGGGGTGTGTTTTTGGGACACTGAAAAAATAGATATGTTGCCTTTTAGAGTGTCGCCACCATGATGCCATCCATGATTCACGTAACACATCCTTCTGTTATTTACCTCCCGTAATACGTTTTTGAATTTATTGCTCTGAACTTAAGGCATAAACGCCTGTTACCTAAGACCTTCCCCCCGTCCGATACGCAATGTATGGATGCCCCCATATGTCTTTTGGGCATTCACAGTCATTTTCCAGCAACCACACCCATGCCTAGGATTGAAGTCTCGTGTTTTTTTTTTATTAAAACTGCAAGATAACAAGAAATGCTTCAAAGTATATTTGGTGCCAAACCGTCCTTAATATTGGCAAACTTGGAAGTTATTACTTATTACTGAGTGTTCAACTGGCCTCTCTGATCCATGTTTTTCCTTTGTTGCTATGTCCGTGTCTGCTCTGTCTGCGCGCGACGAAAGTTAGTTTCTTTTAATGCAGCTGCTTTTTTCCCAGCATCCCACTGTCCTAGCTTCCCTAACTAGATCTGGAAACTTCCCTCCTTTAAGCTACATACGGCAAAGACGGCGCTAAGCTGTGCGGAACAAATTTATCCTCTCGACAACGTCGACCCTTAAGAAGAAGGCACCGAAGCTGACGGACGGACCAACGTACAAAAACGGGCCTCCGCCCCACAAGTCGGGCCGGCAGAGGCGACCGCCCGCTGTGCTTCCTACGCCTTTCGCACGCGGACGGGCCTCCGCCCCACCAGACGGGCCCGGGATGATGGGGCATTTCACCTCATAATGAAGCGCTCGCCGCCGCCTCCACCCATCGTCCAGGCCGCCGAGGTCCCCGACGTCGGGTCGACGCGGCCTCGGCAAATCGGCTATGCGGAGGTGGGCCGGTGGCTGATGGGGCGTTTCACCACACAATACACCATCGTGCACGGCACGCTACGCCGTGCAGCGCACGACTCCCACGGTGCCCTGAAGCCGCCGACCGACAGGTACCGGAATCTAACCCATGGACGGCGAGGCAAGGCGATCCAATGAAAGGCGCGGATAGCCGCATTTTTCTGCAACAACGGCGGAGACAAGACATGACGATCCTTCACAAGGCAGCTCAGCAGCACAGCCGCGAGCAGCACGGCCGCCATGACACAACAGCACCTACAAAGCCGGGCATGCAATCGGGCCGATCAATTTCAACCGTGTTGTCTGTGCAATCGAGCCGATGCAGGTGCAACCAGAGCGCCCGAGCCACAGCATCACGGCTGGTAAGCCACACAAGCCGTGGCCTGCTGTGCATCTCGAGTCCCAAGCAACAGCACAATTAACGGCCAGCGACGCGCCGTTCAACTAGTAGCATGACCATTGGGCTTTCGGTGTAACATGTAAATTCGACCACTGTAAACCACGATGGCCACGTTTGGAGCGCGGCTCTGCGGGCCGGTCTGTACCGACTAAGTCGTCACGCCCGACGTCGACCAGCCGACCGTCATGCGAAGGGGTACTATCCGCCATACGCAGTAGGTGCCTGGAGCGGTGAATGTGTAGACGCCGGACTGCGAGAGCAGTATAAAACCTGCCGTCCGCCTGTGGGGCGGAGTCATTTCGCGAGATTCGGTCGTGCCCTGCGAGTGTCTCTGCGACTGGAGCGAAACCATTGTCGGAACCATGTAAGTGCACTGGAGCACTGGCTTTTCCATTCTGGCCAAGCCAGAATGGAAAAGCCTGTTACCGAGAGGACTTATGATTAATCCTTGTACATAACCTTGTAAGGTGTATTTAGTTGGAGCGATGTTCCTGTCGGTTTTGTCTAGCTTCTGTGCGAGTGTCTCAAGTAACAATGTTGCTGGCACGATACCTTTTAATTAGAGCAGCCATAAAATACACTACTGTGTGTTAAATGCCTCACTTTGACGGACAACTGGGGCTGGAAACCTCTCCCCCCAGCACTTAAGCGGACGGTCGAGGATGAGATAAAGCGCAGTGAGAGACAAAAATATTCCAACAGCTGTGCGTTTATTCCGTGATACGTTCAACATAGAGAGAAATGTGGCACGCACTGCAGGCCTACATAAATCAGAAAAATGGGTGAATGAGTTTATAGCGAGATTCGAATCAGTCCGTTCTATGCCTAGTGAATGTCCGTTCACCTGTCATGTAATTAATGTCGCGGAAATAAAAATATACTGTAGTGCTGAGCTGAGCATTGTTGTTGCAATTAGGTAAGGCAAAGCATTAGAAAAAACGAAAAAATCTATGTTTTGGTCACGGACCTTCCTCAGGGATCCTTGAGGATGAAGGATTCCTTAGGGGGGCCAGGGGCCGAAATATAGGATGAATTAACTTGTTTTCGTTTTTCTGATATTTTGACCCGAAAGCTACTTCTACATGATTTAAATGGAAAACGAACAGATTTCTTTATCCCTTTGCTCTTGCAGTTATGTAGCACGTCACGTTTTGTGGACTGTGCGGTAAATCAGATCACCTTTGTTTGGTCGCATGTCAGTTTTCTGTCGCCTTTTGACCCTTGCATCAAAAATCCGTGGCGACGCCCCTGTCAGAAGGCCTTTGTTCTCGATGAGGGGGTCCCCTCTATGCATCTGGAGGTTCCTGTTCTAGAACAGGAGATCCTGTGTTGGAATAAGGAAGCCCCCTGGAAAATTTCGCGCCCATCCCAAAATCCGTGGCGCCGCCCCTGAGACAACACACAACAATATGGAAAAGTGAAAATTGACCAACCACAAGTATTTTATGTACAACTGCGCCGACATCACGAAATATAAAAACGCACACATGCGTGTATCGAATCCCCTATTTTCAGTACCCAGTTTTGTACCCTCCAGAGTACAATTATCTCATACAGTTATCTCAGTCACCCTCTTGATGTCATATGAACATTTGGAATGACTGGAAACCCATACTCCATTCCGGGGTGTCCCCTTGATGTTTCTTTAGCGTCACAGGGATGCAGTCTAGGTAACGTGGCGCCCATTCTCTATCACAGGGACGTCCATACTGTATCGCCGTCTTTGGCTGCTAAATGAGCCAACATGCGGGGGGGGACGAAAAGACACCTGCCCCCCCCCCCCAGCCCAAGGCGTGGGGCAGCCGCACCGCCCGCCCTCCCTCCCTCTTGGATCCGTTCCGGGCCAAGGGTGAAATAAAAATGCGTGGTACGTCTCTTGTCATAGACTGCAAGCATGAGAAACATGGGGAATCAACCCTATCAAATGCCTTACCTGGAGCCCTTGAAATGAAATGCATTACTTTTTATTTTCTTGTGTTTTAAACAAACCATTTACGAAAAAGGGCAATTTTTGGGAACCCCTACCCATAAGGGCAAGACACTGACTCCTCTGACCTCTAGCTACGCTACTGCTCATATGAGATAACTGTACTCTGGAGGGTACAAAACTGGGCACTGAAAATAGGGGATTCGATACACGCATGTGTGCGTTTTTATATTTCGTGATGTCGGCGCAGTTGTACATAAAATACTTGTGGTTGGTCAATTTTCATTTTTCCATATTGTTGTGTGTTGTCTCAGGGGCGGCGCCACGGATTTTGGGATGGGCGCGAAATTTTCCAGGGGGCTTCCTTATTCCAACACAGGGTCTCCTGTTCTAGAACAGGAACCTCCAGATGCATAGAGGGGACCCCCTCATCGAGAACAAAGGCCTTCTGACAGGGGCGTCGCCACGGATTTTTGATGCAAGGGTCAAAAGGCGACAGAAAACTGACATGCGACCAAACAAAGGTGATCTGATTTACCGCACAGTCCACAAAACGTGACGTGCTACATAACTGCAAGAGCAAAGGGATAAAGAAATCTGTTCGTTTTCCATTTAAATCATGTAGAAGTAGCTTTCGGGTCAAAATATCAGAAAAACGAAAACAAGTTAATTCATCCTATATTTCGGCCCCTGGCCCCCATAAGGAATCCTTCGTCCTCAAGGATCCCTGAGGAAGGTCCGTGACCAAAACATAGATTTTTTCGTTTTTTTTCTAATGCTTTGCCTTACCTAATTGCAACAACAATGCTTAGCTCAGCACTACAGTATATTTTTATTTCCGCGACATTAATTACATGACAGGTGAACGGACATTCACTAGGCATAGAACGGACTGATTCGAATCTCGCTATAAATTCATTCACCCATTTTTCTGATTTATGTAGGCCTGCAGTGCGTGCCACATTTCTCTCTATGTTGAACGTATCATGGAATAAACGCACAGCTGTTGGAATATTTTTGTCTCTCACTGCGCTTTATCTCATCCTCGACCGTCCGCTTAAGTGCTGGGGGGGGTTTCCAGCCCCAGTTGTCCGTCAAAGTGAGGCATTTAACACACAGTAGTGTATTTTATGGCTGCTCTAATTAAAAGGTATCGTGCCAGCAACATTGTTACTTGAGACACTCGCACAGAAGCTAGACCAAACCGACAGGAACATCGATCCAACTAAGTACACCTTACAAGGTTATGTACAAGGATTAATCATAAGTCCTCTCGGTAACAGGCTTTTCCATTCTGGCTTGGCCAGAATGGAAAAGCCAGTGCTCCAGTGCACTTACATGGTTCCGACAATGGTTTCGCTCCAGTCGCAGAGACACTCGCAGGGCACGACCGAATCTCGCGAAATGACTCCGCCCCACAGGCGGACGGCAGGTTTTATACTGCTCTCGCAGTCCGGCGTCTACACATTCACCGCTCCAGGCACCTACTGCGTATGGCGGATAGTATCCCTTCGCATGACGGTCGGCTGGTCGACGTCGGGCGTGACCACTTAGTCGGTACAGACCGGCCCGCAGAAACGCGCTCCAAACGTGATCATCGTGGTTTACAGTGGTCGAATTTACATGTTACACCGAAAACCCAATGGTCATGCTACTAGTTGAACGGCGCGTCGCTGGCCATTAATTGTGCTGTTGCTTGCGACTCGAGTTGCACAGCAGGCCACAGCTTGTGTTGCTTACCGGTCGTGATGCTGTGGCTCGGGCGCTCTGGTTGCACCTGCATCGGCTCGATTGCACAGCCAAACACGGTTGAAATTGATCGGCCCGATTGCATGCCCGGCTTTGTAGGTGCTGTTGTGTCATGGCGGCTGTGCTGCTCGCGGCTGTGCTGCTGAGGTGCCTTGCGAAGAATTGTCATGTCTTGTCTCCGCCGTTGGTGCAGAAAAATGCAAATGTTGCAAAAAAATGTCCGCGCCTTTCATTGGAGCGCCTTGCCTCGCCGTCCATGGCTTAGATTCCGGTACCTGTCGGTCGGCGGCTTCAGGGCACCGTGGGAGTCGTGCGCTGCACGGCGTAGCGTGCCGTGTAGCGTGTATTGTGTGGTGAAACGCCCCACCAGTTACCGGCCCACCTCCGCGTAGCCGATTTGCCGAGGCCGCGTCGACCCGACGTCGGGGACCTCGGCGGCCTGGACGATGGGTGGAGGCGGCGGCGAGCGCTTCATTATGAGGTAAAATGCCCGATCATCCCGGGCCCGACTGGTGGGGCGGAGGCCCGTCCGCGTGCGAAAGGCGTAGGAAGCACAGCGGGCGGTCGCCTCTGCCGGCCCGACTGGTGGGGCGGAGGCCCGTTTTTGCACGTTGGTCCGTCCGTCAGCTTCGGTGCCTTCTTCTCAAGGGTCGACGTTGTCGAGAGGATAAATTTGTTCCACACAGCTTAGCGCCGTCTTTGCCGTATGTAGCTTAAAGGAGGGAGGTTTCCAGATCTAGTTAGGGAAGCTAGGACAGTGGGATGCTGGGAAAAAAGCAGCCGCATTAAAAGAAACTGTAACTTTCGTCGCGCGCAGACAGAGCAGACACGGACATAGCAACAAAGGAAAAACATGGATCAGAGAGGCCAGTTGAACACTTATGAACATTTGTGCATTTGGGAAAAAATTGAACTGCGCATAACTTCAATGACCATCCGATATCAGCGCATAACGAGGGAGAAGTTTTGTGTGACGATGTGCTCCGTGCATGGGTAAGTTGTCACATATATCGGGGTTAGCTGTCACGTGCTATTGAATATTGAAAACTATCTTCATCTAATACTGTCGCTAAAAAGAGGCATGATTAAAACCTGAACAGGCTGAACAGGCGAGAAGAAGGACGTTACCAGGGCAATTTACTTGTTCGTTAGAGATTAATGCTACTTCAATTAAGACCAAGCGATATTGGCGCAATATTCCAATGTCCAATTTTGCGCACAAAACACAGTCTTTGGAATGAGAATGTGCCGCGATTGCTAAAAGCTGAGTCTTAAAAAAAACAGTATTATCGAAATACAACAAACAGATCGCAACCGAAAAAAACTTTCATCGAAAGACGAAGACTGGCAGATGTCGCCTGGAAGCGAAACAAATGTCAACAGTCAATGACAATGTTTGGAAAACTCGGCTGCACCCGAAACAAACTATCATCAAAAGCAAAGTTGTCCAGATATCAGCTGGAACTGCAAAGAACTATCATCGCAATACAAAACTTGGCAGCGCTCGGTTGGCCACGGTTCTTTTCATTCAGAATCACAATGTTGACGGACGTAAGTAGCATTTTTCGCGGTGCACTCGTTATGCGCCCAGATGCCACAGACCTCACCTACGCATTGCACCCACGGCTCACCGGCCCTCGAGATGGAGAAGGGCTCCATGCAGATCACGCAGAACGCTTCTTCATCGCCCAGTTCGGATTCTCCCCGAGCTTCCATCCTCTCACGGCTTTTTCCTGGCTCCTTTTCCTTCGATCTCTGAAAGGGCCTTCTGCCCTTCTTGGACTGTTTGAAGGCCTTCCGCTTTTCCAGAACCCTTCTAACGGCGTATCCGTCAGCATGGCTGATGCGCCCTTTTTTCGGTTCTTGCTTGCCGGCTCCCAAGTTCCGGCCTTTGGGAACGGTCGAGTGTTCTCTGGCCTCACGGCTAGGACCGACCTAGAACCACGATTTGATGCTCCATGAGCCCGTTTTCGAAGTCGGCCTGCTCCATCAGAAGACGACGGACCGATCAAAGTCGGGCCGGGAGGCGTGATTGCCTTTCTGGAGACAAGTGCTCCCTCAGCCGCATTTTCCGTGGAGGTCCGTACAAAGTCCTCGGAGTCCTCAGACCATCCTCCGGCGTCCTGCACCAGATCCCAGAAGCTCTCGTTGAATCCCACTGTTCTCTCTCTTCTGAAGGACCGCTCGCAACGTGAACCAGAGTCTCGCGGGGATCACCTGTCTCGTCAGCTGAGACACTGGGTCGGTCCGGGCCTGCGTCAGCCGAACAGCTCGGTTATTCTGGGCTCGCCGGGGACCGGGGGCAGTCAAGTACGCGGGGCTGAACTAAGCTTTTGGGAATATCTCTGAGTCAAACGGATACACTCCGGTGGCTTTGAACCCCGCCTGTATGTTGACACTTGTGGCCGTCTTCTGCCAGGCCGCGGACACGATTCCAGGCATATCGTACATGGTCATGGTTGATCCAGGATGATTATAATCCATGCGTCACACGCACTGTTGCCGTAACGTTTGAATGGCCCATGCACCGAGCGGTCCAGCGGCTGGAGCTTGTGGCTTGTATGTGGGGGAAGCTGAGCGTAGTTAACCCATTCTCCTTCGCGTAGTCGAGGCCTTCGATGGACAAGTGTGAACCATGGTTGTCAAGCAGCAACAGGCTCGGATGCTCCTTGCTGCTCTTGGTATGTCGCGCGAAGTGTTTGAAGAACTCGAGGAAGTTTTTTCGTCCATCCACCCCGACGAGTTTGCGTCACCTGCAGATCCACTCGGCGTCTCTCTCAGGAAGTACTCCTTGAAGTGCACTTTGGGGAAGACAACGTACGGGGGAATGGCGTCCCCCGTCTCTGAAATACATCCAGCCATGGTGACGAGTGTGCCACGCTCTGCAGATGTGATGAACCCCACATGCTTTGCACCTTCCGAGCTACTACACGATCCGGTTTTGTACCGTTGTCACGCCGGTTTCATCCATATTCCAGATGCCTTCAGGGCCATACTTGTGTCTGCGCCTGATACAAGTATCTTAGCAGATGTGTTATGATAACGACGTGTGGAAAGTGTCTCGTTGACCTGTCTCGCTGACCTGCTCCTGCCATATGTGACCTCTGAGCTCTCGGCGGCCGGCGCGGGGCAGTGAGGGGTCAGCGGGAGGACGCGTGGCTGTGTGTGTGCTTGCTGTCTGGAACGCTCAGAACTTTAATACAACTACAAGCTATTTCGGCCCTGCCTGAGTGAAACTGGACTAATGGCGAGTACAGAGCCGAGTGCGGTGGTGGAAGCGGCTGGTGGAGAAGTGCAAGAGCGGCGGCCGGCCAGAGTTGTAGGAGTTGAGAGCCGTACTTTTGATTCGCGGATCGTGCCGGAATTCAGCGGCGGACGCTCTGTGGCAGAGTGGTTTGACCGTTTCAAGACGTTATGTGTGAGACGAGGAGTCGACTTCATAACTGTGCTGCCGGAGCGACTGGCCGGGGCAGCGTATGCTGTGTGGGCAACCTTGCCCCCGGAGGATCAGGAGTCGGCCACGCGTGTCCGAGCCGCCCTCCTGGACGCGTTCACGCCGCCATGGCAGGACGCTTACGCCGAGTTTCAGGCTCGCAAGTGGCAACCAGGGGAGACGATGGAGGAATATCTGCAAGCTTTACGTGAGCTCGCGGCGCTGTTTATCGTCGGCCCGGTCCCGGACACTTTGTTGGATGCAAAGTTCGTCGAAGGGCTGCCAGAGGACGCGCGCCGTCGTCTCCGCGTCGGGACGCGGGCGGAGCGCAAGACGCCGCGGGAACTGGCTCTCCTCGCTCGGGACATGGACATCACGTCGTCTGGAGTTTACGGGTCGGTTCCTTCCGCCGCCGCCGCTACACGTCAAGGGCCAGCCGAGCGGCGCCCGCCGCGCCGCTGCTGGACCTGCGGCGAGGTGGGCCACTTGGCGGCGCGCTGCCCGAGACGGCAGGGGGGCCATCCCGAGGCGGCGTCAGCGCGACCGCCGTCTCACGGAGCTCCAAACGCGCACTGCCAGTGATCGACGTCTGGATTCATGGGCGCCGGTGTCGGGCGCTCGTGGACACCGGTTGTACCGACACGCTGGTCTTCCAGGGGTGTTGTCGGGCGGGGCGTGGTAAGGCCGTGACGCTGACAACTGTGAGTGGGGGACAGCTCCGGTGCGACCGTGAGACGGACATCGAGCTCGAGTGCCAAGGAAGGCGAGTAACGCTCGCCGCCTTGGTGGTGAAGGATCGACCGTTGGGAGTCGATCTGGTGTTGGGTATGGACGGAATCGTTGCACTGGGGGGAGTGCGGTTGTGTTCGCCGACAGATGTATCGTTCAGTGCGGCGACGGAACGACAGCCGGAGCCGGCCGGCGCAGAGGGCACTGGTGACCGGCCGGCCGCTGGAGGCGGCCAGTGGAGGGTCGCTGTGCAGCCGACCGGTGGAGGCGGTGGGCGGCCAGCAGCAGCGGCTTCAGCAGCAGCGGCTTCAGCAGCAGCAGCAAGGGGTGGAGGCCCGCGGCTGGAGCCGGCCTTGTGTGTCGACGAGAAGGATTTTTCGTGCGAATTCGATGGCAGTAAGTGGACGGTTCGGTGGAAATGGGCGAGCGGGGGCCGCCAGGGCGACTGACAAATGCGGTGGGCCAGTATAATGTGCCAGCGCGGGCACGAGAGGCGTTCGATCGTGAGATCCAGGGGTGGATCGAGAAAGGATGGCTCGTACCGTACGATGTGGGTACAATGGGTGAGGCGCGCGCTCTTATCCCTTTGATGGCCGTGGAGCAGCCCCAGAAACACAAGGTGCGACCTGTCCTGGACTTCCGCGAACTGAACGGATACGTTCCTGTCCATGCGGTGGAGGCAGATGTGTGTGCGGAACAGCTTCGCAACTGGCGCCGGCATGGGAACCGTATCGCCGTTGTGGATCTGAAGAGCGCGTATTTGCAGCTTCACATGGACAGGTCGTTGTGGCCATACCAGACTGTGGAAGTGGACGGTCGCCTCCATTGCCTGACAAGGCTTGGTTTCGGACTGAACGTGGCGCCACTGATCATGAAGGTGGTTGTGGGGACAGTCCTGGACCAGGACGAAAGGACGCGCCGCGGTGTACTCGCGTACGTCGATGACCTGCTCGTGAACGAGGCGATTGTGAGCGCGGAAGAGGTGATTGGTCACTTCGCCAAGTTCGGGCTGGAGTGTAAGCCTCCCGAGCGAGTGGCGACGGGCAGTGTGCGTGCTCTGGGTCTACGAGTCGTGCGCACGCAGGACGGTGTGCTGACGTGGGCGCGCGACGGCGAGGTTCCGTCGCCGCCGCCGGTCTTGACGCGTCGGACGGTGTTCAAGTGGACTGGCTCGTTGGTGGGACATTTACCGGTGGCCGGATGGTTGCGACCGGCAGTGGCATGGCTGAAGCGGCGAGCTAACGAGGTTACCCACGGATGGGATGACGTGATCGATGATCCGGGCGTGGTGTCGATCGTTGGCGAACTGTGGGAGCGGGCTCGTGCTGAGGACCCGGCGCGCGGTCAATGGGAGGTTCGCGGTAGATCGCTGGTTGTGTGGACTGATGCGAGCTCGATCGCGACGGGCGTTGTGCTCACGACTGGCGATGAGAGCATCGTGGAAGACGCCTGTTGGCTGCGGTCGGAGCATGATTCGGTGAATCACATAAACATGGCCGAGTTGGACGCCGTCATTCGTGGAATGAATCTCGCGATCGCATGGGGTGCGAACGAGCTGTCACTGCGGGTCGACTCTGCAGCTGTGCACAAGTGGCTCCAGGACTTGCTCACAGGGAGGGCAAGGCTGCGAACCAAAGCTCAGTCGGAAATGTTGATTCGGCGACGACTTAGCTTGATCGCGCAACTGACGAATGAGTACGGCTTGAGTGTGGCGGTTGAGCTGGTTCGATCGGAGATGAACCTCGCTGACAGGCTCACGCGTGTTCCGCAAAAATGGTTGATGCGCGGCGATCGTGTGGTTGCAGCCGCGGCGCCGACGTCTCCGGGGCAAGTCGAGCTGAGAGCACGCGTTGCGGCAGTGCACCATCAGGTCGGTCACCCTGGTGTGCGAAAAACTCTGTGGTATGCGCGGCGGGAGCTGCCGAAAAACGTTCGTCGAGAGGATGCTCGGGCGGTTGTGCAGGGCTGCGACGTTTGCCGGTCCATCGACCCCGCTCCCGTGCGGTGGCGGCATGGCCATCTCGGTGTCGAGACGCCGTGGGCCCGCCTAGCCGCTGATGTGGTACACGTGGGCGCGAGCTTGTACTTGTCCGTGATCGACTGCGGTCCCACGCGGTTCGCGTTGTGGCGACAACTTCGTAGGAACACGAGCGAGGAAGTCGTGCGCGAGCTGGAGCAGATCTTCTGGGAACGAGGTGCCCCTGCGGAACTGATCCTTGACAATGGCAGCGAATTCCGCTCCCGTGCCGTGCAGGCGTTGGCTTCTAAGTGGCAGGTGGCGATTCATTATCGCGCCGCGCACGAGGCCGGCGGGAACGGGATAGTGGAGCGAAATCACAGAACTGTTAAGGTCATTATAGCCCGGACCGGATGCGGTGTCCAGGAGGCGGTACATCGTTATAACGCGACGCCGCGTGGTGCGAGCGACAGCGCACCGTGTGTTGGGCTCTACCGGTACGTCTTCCGAGACTTGCCGGTGGATTCTACACGAGCAGTGCCGACTGTTGTGCCAACGCGCGACGGCTGGCGCGTTGGCGACACGGTGTGGGTGCGCGTTCGCGGGACAACCAGGTGCGACAAACGATCCCTTCCCGGGGTGATCACTCGGCTTGTGTCCGATTGTGTGGTAGATGTGGACGGGGTGCCGTATCACGTGCGGAATGTGAGACGCCGCGACGATGGTGTGCCTCCAGCTCCGTCACCATCCGAATTGCGACCGGACTGGTGCGATGTCGGCGAAACGGACGGCCTGCGGTTTGAAGAACTGGCCGAGAACGGGTCGGGGGATGGCGATGAGAGCGAGAGCGCGACAAACCAGATTGAGAACGTGGGCGAGCCGGGCGAGGGTGAGACAAGTGGGTCTGAGGACAAGAGTGTGTCAAGCGATGATCACGGTAATGACGATAGTTGGAGGCCGGGATCTGACGATATCAATAGTTCGGATTCGGACGAAGTTGAGTGGATGTCGCCGTTCGTTAGCCGGAATCGATATAACGTGCTGCGCGCGCCGCCGCCGGGGCCGGGTAATGCGAATGATACTGGAGAATCAGGGGGGAGTGTGTTATGATAACGACGTGTGGAAAGTGTCTCGTTGACCTGTCTCGCTGACCTGCTCCTGCCATATGTGACCTCTGAGCTCTCGGCGGCCGGCGCGGGGCAGTGAGGGGTCAGCGGGAGGACGCGTGGCTGTGTGTGTGCTTGCTGTCTGGAACGCTCAGAACTTTAATACAACTACAGCAGAGGCCGCCAATTTGGCCTCTGCCAGATTTCCGAAGACGTTTACGTTAGGCCTGTTGAAGGCGCCGGCGTGCCGGGTTTGTGGCCTCAGGCCTGCTGATTGCGAGGGTCGGGTGCCGTTTTAAAAACCCAGCAAACCAGTCCGCGCCCGCCATGGACTTCTCGCACCAGCTTTCCGGCATTTTCGTGTTATTGGCATGCGCAACTTGGAAGGCCAGCTTCCGCACCTCTCGTGGAGACAAGCCAAAGTGTATGTCTGACGAGGCCTTTATGTACTGAACTAGCTCCTGCTCCGCTTCATCCGAGAAGATCTTCCTTGGGTGCGCGTACCCCACGCGCTGCGGGGGCTGCTCTGACGTCTCGGCTATCTCTCTCCCCGTCATTCTGTGGCAATACCTAGTCATAGCTCGGTAATTCATGCTGAATTCGGCAGCCGTTTTCCTGATGCTTTTCCCACCGAGCTTCACCTGTCGCACCGTTCTCAAAATGACGCTGGGAGGCGTTTGCCCCCTGCTGGTTGACCTCGGACGGGTTCGGACCATTTTGACATGAAAAAAACGAAATAGTTTTAACCCTATTCCCGGAGGGCTAGACGGTATGGTCGATTCCCGGCAGGGGGGGGGCGGATTCGGCCCCCCCCCCTGAGATGTCGAGAACTACACATCCAATTTCATCGCAAAAAACGGCAATCGATTTGCCGCGACGTGAACTACATTTTTATAAAAAGAAATTTTCAAAATTTTGAAATGTGTGGATACAGGGGGCAAAAATGTCAAAATGGGGGGTACTTTTGGACTTCTTATCACTCCGTCGTTTATCGACCGATTTCAATGAAACTGGCATGAATCGAGAGATTATGGATAGGACGTTTACCATTGGTATACACATTTGAAATTTTGAAAAAATTCATGGGCGTTCACAGGGTTTCAAAAATAGGAAGGTTACTTTTCTAACAACTGAATGAACAAAAGAGGCAAAAACGCTTTTTTGGCTTCTGCTAGTCATGTTATGCTAAACAAGTACAAATCGCATTACAGTATTTATATAATGTTAAGCATAGGAGGTGCCAGGGACATGAAAAAGGGGAAACTGTCATGCTCACACGTTCTTCAGATCAACTTATGACCTTTGACCTTAAATGACCTCCAGTGACCTTGGGGTCACTTGGAATGATGTCGTGTGCATTCAATATTATCTGTAAACGTTTTCAATCATTGAAATTCACTCTATTTCAAAAATTTCATTTTATGGCTTTTGCCATATAGGGTACGCGCACTGACATTTTAGGTCATAGCTCCGTGACCCGATCTGATATCAAACTGAAAGTTGGTACACAAGCAGAGGGCGCCCTTTTACGTCATATATATTCCGGGTTTGGCATTGGAAATATGGCGCCGAAATTATTGCAAAAAGACAAATTTTGACTTTTGACCTTGACCTGACCTTGTAAAGTGACCTCAGATAAACAAAATTACATTTGCACATTGCCCAACTATTTAGCTATACATCCATATAAAGTTTTAAGTTCTATCTTAAAAACTCTGTTTTTGGCAGACATTTTCCTTTTCCCCTCAACATGGCCAAAAATTGCCTGAGGTGCCTCCCAAAAATGTTGCCTGTCTCCGCCCCTGAGCAAAACAGAATTTTGAGATTTTGTCACGAAGCGTAGAAGGAATAGCTAGGAAAAGTTACCAAGTTTCGTGAAGCTGCGTTAAAAAGCCTGGAATTGGCAAGCAAAAAACCCGAGGGGGGCGCGGATTCAGCCCCCCGGGAATAGGGTTAATCCTTGCCATAAAAGGAAAGGGTTCTTTGTTGAGAAACAGCAAAGAACATTTGGAATGCAAACCGCTCTGTCTGCAAGCCTCCAGAAATGACTTCATACGTCAGTGATTTGACGCGACTTTGGGTCAATTTTTTGAATAGGTGTGGAAAAGATATTCCGTCAGGTATGCCAAAGTCCACCTGCTCCTCCCCTCGCCTCGTCCTCCCCCCTCAGTTTCTCCCTAGGATTTTTTTAGGGGCTTCGAAAAAATGACAGACGACAGCGCCGTGGACCTTGGCATAGCTGCATCTTTTATACACCTTAAAAAATTGAGCCAGATCAAGTGAAGTAAATACGGTGGGTGTGACGTCAATTTACAATCCCAGAGGTTTGTAGACTGGATGGTTTGTACGCAAATACTATTTTTTGCCATTTGTTGGTAAAAAAGTCGTAACTATTTTTTCCCAAAATATTGCGTATTGTGACGGCAATGAAACGCATCATTTAATTTTAATAACCAATCCCAACTCATTCAGGCTGAAGACAGCTGCGAATATGTCAGACCATGGACTGCCAAAGCCCAGGCCGTCCCGCCTAGCAACCCTTCTTTGAAAGCCCACACGCGGCCCGCAAGAAAATCCGAAAGACTTAATGCTTAAAAACACAAAAGCCCACGGGTTAAGAACTCAAGTTTATCTTAAAGCCAAAATAACAGTTACAGATACTTCCATTTGATTTTCCAAGGCTTTCATGGAACTCTGAGGTCATCATCGGAACCCAAGCTGCATATTTTCCACAGAATTTATTCAATTAAGCCCACAAAAAGCCCTCTGAACCCTACTTGTACTAGCAATGCCCGCAGAAAGCCCAGCGGGCCTTTTCGGCCCGCGCCATGTGGATCCGCGGACTCAAAGCTGGCAGCTACGTAGGTCGCCATCGGGGCTAGTTGTCACACTTTGACAACAAGCCCCAACACGAGTCGAGACAGCCTACCCCACCGGCATTTTTCGGACAGAGTGCTTCCTGTTGGCGTATGTCACGAATCATGCTACCTGAGTTGATCACCACATAAGAAGCATCCTTCACTCTGTCTGCCTAAATAACGTCATAACAAGAACAACAAACAAAGCTGCAGGGGATGACATCCCCCTGCTGTGAAACATGTGAAAAATCCATGAAATCACACACAAAAATGAAATATTTGCTTTCCTGATCCACCTCCGCCGCGCGCATGTTCGCCACTAACAAGGAGAACTGACGTGAAGAAAAGCTTCTGCTTGAGGTACGTTTTGTGTTTTTCTGACATCGAGTGGCAGAGATATAAGCTTAGTGACAATTACCCCATGTGACAATTAGCCTCGGCCTCCCTTACGACCTTTGACCTTAAATGACCTCCATTGACCTAAGAACCACTTGGAATGATCTTATGCGCATTTTATATTATTTGAAAACGTTTTCAGTCATTTGAATTCACTCCGTTTCTAAATTCCATTTTACGACTGTTGTGATATAGGCCCGCACACCGCCATTTTAGGTCACAGCTCCGTGACCCGAGCTGATATCGAGCTGAAACTTGGTACACAAATAAAGGGCATCCTTTTACGTCATATATATTCCGAATTTGGCATTTGAAAAAAAAAACAGTGTCAGTATTATTATTATGACTATTCCACGAGGCCCCTTATAATTTGTAAGTTCCCGATCCCGGGATAACTTTTGAGTGTAATTATTACGAGACCTTCTTACAGACGGATAATGGGGCATCCCGCGATACCTGGACTCTGGTTTAGCGAAGGTCACTTGATCCATTCTGTGAGGCCCGTCGGAAAACTATAGGTGCCCGCGCTCTGATTTATTTTTAAGTGTAATCAGTACGGCCCTCTTCCTGGCTCAAGCCGGGGGCCCCCTAGCGGGGTTCGAGCCCCGGTTTAGCGAGGACCATTCCGGTCCATTAATGCGATGAGGTCTTCTGAAAGTTGTGAGGTCCTGGTCGCTGGACCACCTTTGAGTGTAATCGGCACGAGACCTCCTCGCGGACCTAGGCCGGGGTCCCTTAGCAGGGTTCGAAGCCCGGTTAGCGCAGGCTAACTCGCTCCATCAGTTCTGAGAGGCGCCCTAAAAATTGTGGGGCCCCGGTCGCTGGACCACCGTTGAGTGTAATCGGCACGAAGCCCTCTGTTCCATGGAACTGAGCCACCTGGCGGGGTCCGCACGATGTGTCAGGATAGGCCAGCCGTGTCCATTAATTCTGTGAGGCCCGTGCAAATTGTGGGGTCCTGGTCACTGGAGCACATTTGAGTTTAATCGGTGAGGCCCTCCCTCGGACCTAAGCCGGGCCACCCTAGCAGGGTTCAGGGACCTGGCCAAGGGGGGCCATGGGGGTCATGCCCCCTCCCCCGAGCCATGCGGTCTACACTAGATATAAAGCGATTGCGGAAATACGTAATAGTGATCACATGTATGTTGCAAAAGCAAACATTATATGGTTTCCTCCGCGTTAAACATGACGTGGATTACATAAAACTGCTGCTTCTGCTACGAATTTTGTCATATGGCAGTGGCATATGACAAAATTTGACATTTGTTCCCCGTCCCCCTGAGAAAATCCTGGCTATGTGCCTGCAGGGTTCGAGCTTCGGTGAAGCACCCCAGTCCATTAATTCTGTGAGGCCCCCTGGACATTGGGAGGTCTTGGTCACTGGGCCACCTTTGAGTGTAATCCGTATGAGGCCCACTCTCGGAGCTAAGCCGGGACCCCCTAACAGGGTTCGAACCCCGGTTCAGCGCAGGCCACCCTGCTCCATCTATTCTGTGAGGCACCTGAACATTGTGAGGTCCTTGTCGCAGGGCAACCTTTGAGTGTAATCGACACGAGCCCTCTCTCGAATAAAAGACGACCCCCTAGCAGGGTCTGAACTCTGTGTCTGAACTGAGACAAGCCGGGTTCATTCCGGCAGCACCCTTAAAAATTATGAGTTTGCGGTCTCTGGCCGCTTTGGGAGCAACCTGTTCGAGGCCCCTGCCGGAAGAAAATTTGAGACCCTTAACCAAGTACGACTTTAAGGAACACGCGTGCCATGTGCCTACTTCCTTGCCTCCATAGTGCGATTGTCCTTTTTTTGCTTTGTTTCAGCGTGTTCTTAACCCGTTTCGTTTTCTTAACCCAGTTTTCTTTTTTGTTCAGTCTCGTTCGGGGCCCCCGGAGCTTATAAATGGGGAGGACAGAAACATAGGCTTGCCCCAGACCCATCGCGATTGTGGGGGAGGAGGGGGGCTGTCCCCTGCTTGCCCCCATTCCGCCGTCCTTGTTGCTTTCTGTCTACATTTTTCTCCAAGGATTTTTTGGTGTCGTGTTTTGCTACTTCCTGATTTTGAGTGATTTATCGTTAAAAATTGATCACTTGTCTCGTAATATTTTCGTTTATTTGTTAATATATTTCTAATTCTGAAAACGTGGCGGGAGGAGGGTAGGTACCATTGTTGGCTCTCCCACTTTGAAAAATGGCTCTGACCGTGTGGGTCACTCTGACCGTGGCCCGCACGGTCCCCCCTGTTCCCACGCCGATGCCTCTCATTAACTCATGAGGGCTGCCGGCAACACTATCAGCTAGATTAAAAATGTACAGCATAGGTGCGAGAGTGCGTGACAGTTTGCTCAAGAATGGTATGGTAGCATAAGGTGCTGCCATATTAGTTTTTTATGCAATTAACCAAATTATTCCATTACACCATGAAGCGGTTTTATCTAATATGCATTAAGATAGATTCCTGGTGGGCTGGGTAAATCGTCATGCATGTTTAGGATAACTCAAAAGTAGACTAATCAAAAATTAATTCCGAAAAGTTGAGGAGAAACAGTTATCATAGCTTCCCACCTTGAAAAGTGGGGCCCATGGCCCCCTGGACCCCCGTTCCTACGCCTATGTTCAAAGAGCACCTCTTGACATGAAGCATGCGCCCATGTGATGGGGTACTGGCGGCCTGTCGTACAGAAGACACAGCTGTGGTACCAAGAAGGCTCTTCTGTGGTGGAATATGGGCGCCCTGTCATTCACAGGGCGCCCTCGGACACAAACACCCTGATAAGGGACCGACCATGACACCTTATTCTTCGAAATAACGCCCCAGTAACAATAAATTAGACCCTTTTGGCCTTTGTGGATAGCAATCCAATTGTGTTTCGGGCCGTATGTTCGTGTTAAAGATGTACAGCAAAAACTTTTTTTTCTTCGGAACGCTAAGATAATACCTTATGATGTGCGCACACAATAATCCGTTTAATTGGATTCTTGGGTATTCCTAGGAATTTTCATTTTTCGGCCCCAAAAAACCAAAACCCCAGGTGGGCCGGCCCCAGCACGGACACCAGGGCCTGATACGAATACCTGGCCGCCGGCTCGGACACCGACTCCAAACACCACGAAAGTGGGGCAATGGAACGGACAGCGCCTCTCGCCAGGAACATCGGGACCCTAGCGCCTTAAACGCCGGGCCCCTGGTACAGGCGCCAGACCCCTGAAACGAACATCGCGATCTTTCGTGGCACGAAAGCTCGGCTCTTCGCGCCACGGACGCGGCGGCCCACAAACGAACAACAGGCCGCTAGCACAACGAACATCGTGCCCTGGCACGGCCACCGGAGCCCCTGACACAAACGCTGGGTCTAGCTGGCACAGGGCCTTACTCCTGGCACAAACTTTTCCCCTGCCACGAACACCGGGCCCCTGACACGAGCGTTAGGCCTCCAGCGGCACGCGGGCGGACGGACACGGCCACCCTGACAAGAGTATCAGGCTCCTAGCACCAAAAACAAAGGGTCCCTGGCAGGATTTTGAGCCTATGACGTGGACATCGGGGCCTGTCACCGTTGGTGCCGAGACTCTGACACGAAGACTTGGTCCCTAGCACGAGTGTCGGGTCTCTGGAACCGACACCAAACACGTACAGTAAGCATCGGGCCCCAGCACCACGAACACAGGGCCCCTGATACAGAAACAGGGTCCCTGATACGCAGGCCACGAGAATCTTGCAGACAGCCTGAGCTGTCAATCGAACCGATTCTCTAAAATCGTTTTTTATTTCTCAGTTTTAATAAGGACGATTCTGGTAAGGGTTCGTTCTGGCCCGGACCCTTTGAAAAATTTCAGGGAGGAGGCAGGTGCCTCCTGTCCCCCTCAGGCGTATCCACGGGGGCTTTTGAGGCCATCCCTCTGGGAATGGCGGGGCCTCCTGGGACCAGAGGGCACAGTGCAGTTTAATGCCGCCCGTAGGACACGATGAGAATTTTTCTTCCCCTTTGAAAGAATTTTTCCTTTCTTTTCACATATCTTGCGTGATTTCGTCGTTTCTGAGGCAAATGTCAGGATTTATGTTTATTTCTGCGGACATGGGGAATCCATTGAAACATTCAGAATGTCACAATTCGCCACAGTTTGGAAGATATGACACACAACAAAACGGTTGTTTTTCATCAAATGCAGGACACGAAATAACCCACTTTTGGTACATTTGGCTCCATTTGATTTGTTCGTAACTATTGACATACGATCATACAAATGTACCGACATTAAATTGTCCAGCGGTACTACTTCCCTGCAAAATTTCGTTGAAATCGGCCAATAATTTGTGATTTTAAGGGGACAAAATCAGTCCCTTCTCGGTTCATGGTATCCTCTGACTTTCTCCGGTGTGGTTGTTATGCTCGTATGATCATTAATGTACCTGCTGAAATACACGCAAATATACATTCACCTGTCCTGCCTTTTAAACAGGAAGGGTGACGGGAAATTTCGCGAAAAAAAATCCGATTTTCCCCCTCTAAGTGCCGCGAACAGGCAGGGCCGTGAGCAGGGCCGTGGATTTCTAAAAATGATTGGGGAGAGCCGAGCCGAGGGCCCGACAACCCAACCTCTCCCCCCCAAATGTAGATTTCTCAACGGATTTAACCCACGTTATTTTGACCAACGAGAATTGATAAGCTTTTTGTTCCTATTCACGAAATAAAAAATTGCATTTACCCCCGTGTATATATATATATATATGTGTGTGTGCACATATACATTTATATATATATATATATATATATACGTATACATAGAAGGTGGAAAAATAGGTAGATACACCGCTTTACTCTTTACTTTCCGCCTATCTCTGATCTATTTCAGCCGTTCTTTTCATTACTACTCGTTGCCTTTTAAGATCGGCAAGAAATATTGGGGGGCCCAGGCCAACATTGGTTGTGCCCAAATCAACATTGGTAGGGCCAGGGCCCTCTCAAAAGAATACAAGTTGACACCCCTGGACATGAGTGATAAAAAACTACTGACCATTCATAAACCGTATTTCTGTCCATGGCATATTTAATGCTTTATGCCTACTTTTACGCCGAACAATCCGTTAGTATCATGCATTAAATACAGATAATATACGAGGTGAACCATCTTCGCAAACAAACATCACATTTAACTGGTGCTGGTGGGCTCGTGGGCCTTCGATAACGACCAAAAAGGGTAACAGGCCAACCAGATTTTCCAATAACAGTGACAGAGTTACGTCACTTCCTTTAATATGAGACCATGATGTAAAACAAGAAACTGCTGACATCAAGGTAGCTTCAAAATCGGCTTGACAGTAGATCTGCTGGACGTACTTATAACTGTCTTTCCTATGCCCGAATAATATCCGAGTCTGTAAGAGGGCAATCGATTTTAAGATCGTTCCAGATCCCGCAGCAAAACAGAACCAACATCGGAAAATGACCAACGTATATTTTACAAGTCCTGTTCTGTGTCCACTCCACACCTACACAACAAAACAGCAGTGAACATAGCGCGCCACTCACAGGTCATGGATACACACACAGGGAGCAAGACAATCGCACGCCTGTAACACTACCACTCACTCCGCGCGCCGACTGACTCATCAGCGCCACGCGGGCCCGACGCGGCCTGACGGCGCGCCGTCTACAGCATGCCGCGCGTGATGACGTGGCCGGGCCGGGCCGGGATTTCGGCCAGGCCGCGCGGCCGGTCCTCGGCCACCTTGGCCTTGCACAGGTCCACGATCGACTGGAATGGATGGGCGGCCGTCAGCGGGCGACCTCGCTCGGCCGACGCCGGCCCACACGGCCGGACCTCGACTGTCGGTCTGCAGTCGTCACCAGCCCACCAAACAAGCCCGCCGCACACCGAGCCGTCCCACGACAGAGCAAACACCGTCATCACTGCGCGCACTGGAAGACGACTGGCGCCTCTCATTTTCCCTCTGAAATATCTTGCCGATGAGGCGTGTTCGGCGTGCATAAAAAATCAATACCTAGCACGTTATTAAGACACTGAAATCCGCAAAATGTCCCAACACGTATATGCTCTCCGAATCAAGCATCCGGTCTGCCAGAATCCGGCAACCGACGAAACTTTGTCTGTATTTGACGACAGGAGCTTCAGTTTTGAAGCTAATGATGACAGCTATAACAAAGTTCACACATGAAAGTCCTCAGCAATTGCGTGAACTGATAAACGCACTGGTGGTGGTGCGTATGTGTGTCTGTGGGGGGGGGGGCAAAACTGCCGACACCTCATGTTTTTTTGGACATTGCCCACAATTGGTCCGTTTTCTATTGTATCCCAAGTGCACCTTTTACCACTCCAAATTGAGAAAGTGACTATATTACAGGTCAATATATATATATATATATATATATATAACATAATATACAGATTGGCCTGTCAATTTATATATATATATATATATATATATATATATATATATAACATAATATACAGATTGGCCCGTCAATTTATATATATATATATATATATATATATATATATATATATACATATATAGTATATAAATAAAAAACCGCCACTTTTCATTGCCACCCGGCGAAATCCGGACGTCCGTCGCGCAGCCAATGCGTCACCAGCAGGCGGATGGCCACACGCGTCTAGGGCCGTAGGAGCGGCACTTTACTGCACACGGAACAGTTGCTGCCCGACAGCCAGATACAAAACATTTTGGAGAGTTCGTCTGTGCGATACATTTGCCTTCCAAAGGCGCACGTAGCCTGGGTCAGGTCAACTGAGATCAACCAAAATTAAATCATTTTTGGTCTTTTCTCTTTTTATCTTGAGTTTTTTTTCACATCACCCAAGTAACCAGCTGAGAAACGGGTTGAAGCGGCACTAACTCAACCATGGCCATCCCTGAATCCCGGACGGATTTGCTGCTGGTCGTGATCTGACCATCATGGTTTACCTTGAAGGTCCTCGGTTCCCAGATGGCCAGGTCGGCCAGCACCTTGCGGTTGAGCAGCACGTGACACCTCATCAGTCCCTGCCTGAGCACGGGCAGCGTGGTGCCGTGCTCCTGGCAGCCGGCCGACAGCCGCTGCTCCCACAGCTGCGGAGTGGAGTCACAAGTCACGGCCGCCGAGCATGGCGGCTCACTTGATCGACAGTGGGACACAGCAATCGGCCACCCACCGATCTGTCAGTCGGCTCGCACGGTCAGACACGGACATTCCTCACGCCACCAGTCACAAGGTCGCCCTGTCATACAGAGAAATCGGGGCTGACCAATGCGCTGGTAGGTAGCAGAGCACAGATCAGCCAATGCACGGTGCACACCAACCGGAATACAACATATGCAAGAGCTGCTACGCAGCAGGTCAATGTTTGTGGTGAGACTGACAGCAGACAAAACTAAAAGCATAAAAACAGTAGCAGGAACTCAACGGAAACGTATCCACAGATTGGCATAGTTGACAGAAAGTAACACCAAAGCCCTAATTACACCGAGATTGCACCGATTACACGATTAGCCCAAAGATTCCACCGAATTTCTTGTCTAACGTGTACAGACAATGCCACATAGGCTGCCTGCATGCATATTTTACAGCACAATATTTACCTCAACCATATCCTTTTTCTTCTGCTGACGTCCTAGTCCCGCATACTGGAGAGCTTTTTCTACTTTGATGATAGCAATTTTATAGCAATTCCTGGCTCTTCCATAGAAGTGCTGAAACAAAGAGGCACTATAGGGAAGAAGTCCTATGGCAGAGGCAAAACTGAAGCAGCAGTATCTCTTAACCAAACTACAATGTTTTTTTGTGGAGCAATGGATGGTTCACACCACACCAAAGTTTTTACTCATCATCTCTGCAGTCCCTTGCATTCTTGCTGGCAATATATGACATTTCCATCTCGTTGCAGACCAGACTTGTGCTCCACATCTCTTGGGTAATCCAGATCAGGATTTGAATCACAGTGACTTGATCCAGATCAGCATTTGAATCATGGTTACTTTTCCATCTTCTATTTTGATCAAAATCAAAACGGAAAAAAATTGAATCTGATCTAAATCAAATGTGCTTTCATGTTTGATTTTCAATGTGCTCACAAGCTTTTCAAAAGTGATCCAAATCAAATGTGGTGCACAAAAGTTTTGAAAAAAATGATCCAGACCAAACACTGATTCACAAGTCCTTTGTTGATTTGGATCTGCCAATGATTCGAAACTATCAATTACATATCACTGCAATCACATTTATTATCATATATATATATATATATATATATATATATATATATATATATATATATATATATATATATAAAGTGCATACATGTATATATATATATATATGCACTTTAGTATATATATAAAATATATATATATAAAGTGCATATATATATATATATATATATATATGCCCTTTAGGCAATATTGCATACAATTAGGCATATTCCACTTTCCAGGTACTTCACTGAGATAACAAGCAGAAATGTAGCTTTGTATTATTATGAACCTAAAATTAGAACATTGCAATGCCAGTCGAAGCTTCCAGTGTCTGTACGTGGTAACTTTACCTACTGGATATTGCATTTTAATGCTGATTACCCTTTCATATTTATCCACCACTATTTCCCCTCATTACAACACACTAGTGGCAATAGTTTCCTATGCTTTGTGCTAGCCACAGAAGTCAACATAGACAGGTGCCCAGAACTGTCTGCCCTCCCCCCTGAAAAAAAAGATGAAACCATTGACATGATGACTACTGAATGACACAAAGTAAGCTAGATGATTTAATGAATCACACAGGTGCCCAGAGGGCAGCTGTCTATCCAACTTACCCAAAACATGAGTGCCCACTATTGGCCTACTACCTACCTCAACAGTACATGGTGGTGGGTGTTAGACATCAATAGAGGTACCATGATTTCACTGTTAAGTGCATGAAAAAGGACCACACTCTTCATGATGACCTTTAATCTTTCCTTTCCTTAGTAGTGTATGCTTGGTATTAGATATGTTTCCAAAAGCTGGGTTATAGAGGTTTGAACCTTGTGATGAAGTGGCAGAGAGTTGGTTATCTGGCTCATTTGACATCCTCTTTAATGTAATTTGGGTAAGTCACTCTGACTTTGACTGTGAATCGATTACGTTTATTATCTTTGTTAATGACATCCCCCATTATGTACAAGATGCCGTCAAACTCTTTTGCCGATGACACGAAGTTACACAGTCGTGTTCGGAGGCCCCTGGATGGATCCTTGCTGCAAGAAGGATCTTGATGTCCTGGCACGGTGGTCCAAGCACTGGCTTCTACCAATTAATGTGTCCAAGTGCAAGATAATGCACCTTGGTCCTCAAAACCCCAACATACTTACTTCCTGAACGGAGAGGAGATCCATGCTGCTGGACTGAAAAAGACCTTGGAATTTTGGTGGACAGCGGACTCGGGTTCCACGACCAAACGGCGGCAGCACTGGCCAAGGCGCCCCAGATGCTGCCAGTTGTCCGCCGATCGTTCGTGAACATCGGTCTCTTCACTTCTCCTTTGCTGTACAAGTCCTTGGTTAGGCCGTTTTTGGAACATGGAAACCTGGTCTGGAGCACATTTAGCAAGATGGACCAGAAATGCCCGGAGAGAGTGCAGAGGCAGGCCACACGAATGGCAGAAGACTTGAGGCATGTGCTGCACCCGGAGAGGCTCTGGGTGCTTAACCCTATTCCCGGAGAGCTAGACGGTATGGCCGATTCCCGGCACGGGGGACGGATTCGGCCCCCCCCTGAGATCTCGAGAACTACTCGTCCGATTTCATCGCAACAAACGGCAATCGATTTGCCGTCACGTGAACTACACTTTTATAAAAAAAATGTCAAAATGGGGGGTACTTTTGGACTTCTTATAACTCCGTTGTTTATCAACCGATTTCGATGAAACTGGCATGAATCGAGAGATTAAGGACAGGGCTTTTACCATGGGTCCGCAAATGTGAAATTTTGAGAAAATTCATGGGCGTTCACAGGGTTTCAAAAATTGGAGGATTAGTTTTCTAACAACTGAATGAACAAAAGAGGCAAACACCCTTTTTTGGCTTCTGCTAGTCATGTTACACTAAAGAAGTAAAAATCGCATGACAATGTTTGTATAATGTTAGCATAGGCGATGTCAGGGACATGAAAAAGGGGGGAACTGTCATGGTCACACGTTTCTCAGATCAACTTGTGACCTTTGTATTTAAATGACCTCCAGTGACCTTGGAGTCACTTGGAATGATCTCGTGCGCATTTAATATTATCTGTAAACGTTTTCAATCATTTGAATTCACTCCATTTCAAAAATTGTATTTTATTGCTATTGCAATATAGGGTATGCGCACTGACATTTTAGGTCATAGCTCCGTGACCCGACCTGATATCAAGCTGAAACTCGGTACACAAGTAGAAGGCACCCTTCTACGTCATATATATTCCGGGTTTGGCATTTGAAAAAACGGCGCCGAAATTATAGCGAAAAAACAAATTTTGACTTTTGACCTTGACTTGACCTTGTAAAGTGACCTCAGATAAACAAACAAAATTACATCTGCGCATTGCCCAACTATTTAGCTATACATCCATATAAAGTTTTAAGTTCTAGCTTTAAAACTCTGTTTTTGGCAGGCATTTTCCTTTTATTCTCAACATGGCCAAAAATGGCATGCAGTGTCCCCCAAAAACGTTGCCTGGCTCCGCCCCTGAGCAAAATAGAGTTTTGAAATTTTGTCACAGCACGTAGAAAGAATAGCTGGGAAAAGTCACCAAGTTTCGTGAAGCTGCGTTAAAACGCCTGGAATTGGCAAGCAAAAAACCCGAGGGGGGGCGGATTCCGCCCCCCCCTCGGGTTAAGCTGCCCTGCCTCTACTACAGACATCAAAGGGGTGACATGGTGGCTGTCTTCCATGTCCTCCATGGTCGCATGTTGCTTAGTGTGGAGGATTTTTTCTCTCATGCTGTTTCTGACACCACCAGAGGTTACCAGTGGAAGATACTCAAGCCATGGTCAGGATCCCTCATCTCTCATCAGTCAGACAACAATGATAAGCCAAGTTGTTGGACAGAGCCAAGTCAGTGCAGTACATAGGGCATCCCTGGAGCCAAGACAGTGTAAACAAGATGGCACCACCCATTCTGGTCAAGTTTGCTTACAGTGAAATGTAACTCCATATCTTTCAGAAACCATACCAGTAGTGTCACCATTGCTTGCTTTCATAGGAAAAGTTTATGAGCTCTTCTGTATTGAAGTATGGCAAAAGTGGCCTGTAAAAAGGTGAAAGTGATGCACTGCTCAAGGCTCTGGAAGCCAGCAGTACTTACAGCAGACAGTCTGAAAGTCCTGCGCCTTCTCCAAAACTTGTCTGGTTTTGCACAGCGAATCCAGGTTGCTGATGTTGTGAATACCATTTTTTGTGACTGCACAACTCAATGTTTTACCCTGTAACAACATAAACCATTTGACAACAAGTAGCTTTTTCAGCCAGGCAATGGGCTAATCAGGGACTTGGCCATGGGGGCCATGGGGGCCATGGCCCAACCCCGAGCCAAGTGGTCTACACTGGATGCATTAGGCAATTTTGCATGAATATGTAATAGTGATTATATATATGTTGCAAAAACAAACATTATACGTTTTCCTGTGTAATAAATATGACATAAATTGCCCAAAATTGCTGCCTTTTCTTGTAAATTTTGTCATATACCTGCAGCATGACAAAATATGACATTTGGTCCCCCCTGAAGGGAATCCTGGCTACATGTCTGAGGCCAATTAAGCTTAACCTAAATTAGCACTAAAAAACCTCATGAGCAGCTGGCCCGAGCCCACCTAGCCATTACCCTTCACGCATGCATATTACAAATATACAGCTAATTGGTATCAAATTGCAATACTCCCCATTAAAAGCAGACCTTTTCTTGAAATGTGGCGCATCCGCACTGATATTCGTATAGTTATGTCTGCTGCACTTTGGACTAAATCATACAACTTCCCTCGGCGGCCTTTCACCTGAGCATCCCAGCTTTGCATCGCATTCCACGTCAATGGCCTATCTCTCACGCCAGAGCACGAAAAAGATACACGCGTCAAGATTGCAACAACCACGCCAGGATCGTTAAGTCTTTCTCATGTGCACTGTTGGTATTAATTTATAAATATAATCGCAGCGTATCGGTGTCAACGTAACGACGTCAAAACACGTAACTTAAACTCTATGCAGAATCCCGAGTTCTTCGTCAGACCTCACGGAGACTGAAAAGGCACAGGGTCCACTTTGAAAATTTAAAAACTCCAGGACCCAACAAAGCTATCTTTCAAATTCCAAAGCATAAAGTCTTGATATGGTGCGGCGCAGCTGGAAACCAAAACCATTCGGGAACATTCGGAATTCCAGGGGTCGCCTGAAATTTTCAAAAGAAAACAAAGGTCTAGGGGTGTGCAGGCACGGATCTAGGGAACGGGCTATCTTTAAAGTCTTGATATCGTGAAAGCGCAGCTTGAAATCAAAATCATTTGGGGCCATTAGAAAAGCCAGGGGTCGCCTGGAAGTTTTCAAAAGAAAAGGATATAGCGGTGCGCAGGCGTGGATCTAAGGGAAGGGGGCAATGGGCGCGATCCCCCCCCAGACCTGGGAAGGGGCCCTCTCAGACTCAAAAGGGGCTTTGATGCCCCCCCTCCAAAGCCTAGGAAGGCGCAATGAAAAGTGCTGTTGGAATATTTTTGTGTTTCTCTGCACTTTATCCCATCCTCGACCGTCTGCTTAGGGACTAAGGGGTTTACAGCCCCAGTTGCACGTCAAAGTGAAGCATTTTACACACAGTAGTGTATTTTATGGTACTGTGGCTGTTCCAAATAAAAGGTGGCGTGCCAGCAACAATGGTACTTGAAACACGCACAGAAGCAAGACCCAACCGAAAGCAACGTCGCTCTAAGTACATCTTACAAGGTCATGTACAATGAATAATCAGAAGTCTTTTGGGAGACAGACTTTTTCCATTCTGGCCAACCCTAGAATAGAATGCTGCAGCGCTTTTCCATGGTTGCGACGACGATTTCGCTCAGGACCAGACGTAGAGGCACTCGTTGGACACGACCGAGTCTCGCGTAAGAGTCCTCCAACAGGCGGACGGGGAGGTTTTATACTGCTCTTTCGGTTCTGCGGCTACGTGTCCGCCGCCTCAGGCGTTCTACCACTGGGCGTGTGCTGGAAACATCTCTTCTCATGACGATCCGTTGGACGACGGCTCGCGCTGGCGTGCCGTGGCACCGGCGGTACAATAACATCGGCTCCAGTGAACGGGGATCATCATATACCATCCCAAACGCACCCCTATGGTCGGGATCACGTGCCCTAGCTGTCGTCACTGGCTGCTCCTTCGTGTTGCTGACGGCTGATTGTGCTGTTGGCTGGGACTCGAGTTGCTCGGATAACGTCTCATGCTGCCTCCCGGTCGTGATGTTTGGGTTCGGGCTCTCTGGCTGCACTCGCAACGATTGCACAGCGCGGTTGTAGTTGGTCGGTCACATCGCACTCCCGGTTTTGTGGCCCCTGTGACCGCCAAAAAGGCCGCAGGGCTCCCTGCGAGGCAAAGACGATAAGAGGACCTCTGAGACCGGAGGGTACAGTGAAGTACCTAAATGTCGGAGGCCCTGGACGGCCAGAGGACCCCCGAGTGTGTTAGGCGGGCTCCTGGCACTGAAAAGGTCCCCCTGAGACTGCCAGTGAAGACCCTGAAGCGGCAACAAAGACCCCTGATACGGCTAGAGGGGCCCTAAGACTACCAGATATGCCCTATGTAACAGAGGAAGATCCCTGACATAGCCATGGAGACCTCCGGAGACGTTCTGAGGGCCCACACTGCACAGGAGTCCTGAAATCGCCAAAGGGTCTTTTGTAGCTGCCAGCGGGGCCCCTGAAACACGGCACAAGTGTTCCCCTGAGACGACAAGAGGGGCGCCTAGGACAATAGCGAGGTATACTGAGACTGCTAGAAAGGAATCTTTGAGAGTGCTGACTAGCAGCCTATAGCAGTAGGGATCCCTGAGACCACCAAAGGGGCCTCTGAAAATGCTAAGTCTTGAGACGTCCAGACAGCTCCTGAAACGGCCAAAGGACATGAGACATTGCCAGAGATGTCTCTGTCAAGGCAGATACTTAAAGAGGGCCTCTTTTGATGCCTGAAGGACTCATTAGACAGCAAAAATTCCCAAGGAACGAAAGGAAGAAACGCGAGTTGGCTAAGTGTCCCTGCAGCTGCCAGATACGTTCATGACACTGCCTGAGGTGCCCCTCAATCTGCCAGAGCAGCACCTGAGACATCCCGAGGGGCACGTGAGAACGTAAAAGGAACCAGAGAACTCTAATTCACGATAAAAAGGGCTAAATTCCCTGAGTAAATTTCGTGTTGATTCGATTCGATTTAGAATCTTGCTGAAGGCTGCTGGCAACGGGGGGGGGGTCCAAGTCTCCTTGGTGCTCGCAATTTCTCCCGCGCTATTGAGGAAGACAATGGCCACCGCGCGACCATGTCGTTCATGTCGGCACGTACTTCCCCACCAAATTATGCCTGTTTGCCTGCATTGCGCGATCAGGTGTGAGGATCAGCACCGATGCAGCAGCCACTGTTTAGCGCGGCCTGCGATGCCAAAGCACCTTAGCAAGCTTTTCGGACCAAATTTGTAAAAAAAAATGTCAGATTACTTACCCCACCACCGGCGTCATCCTAAATGCACCCTGAATCAAGCCTAGTGCACACATGTCTCATCCGCTGCGAACCGCGGCTTTGTCCAACAGGCTATGAAAACGCAAGATAAATTTTGGCGAACGGAAGCAAATGAAAGTTTTCAAGTCAAAAAAAAACTTGATTCTACGTCAATCAGCATCCAACCAATAGCACACGGCATATCGGAAGCCGACCACATTTTTCTCTCACGCGAAAAAATATGGCCGATAAACGAAAACAGGCTTAGCCATTCGAGCTGTGGAAATATATCCGTATATTCCTCGTAAAAAAAAACAATGGGTGACAACCTCGGAAACAAGTTACAAACTTTCCCATCACAAACAAATCCAGGCAACTCCAACAAATACAAACTGGACCATGCCATTTCTATATTTTGGTCGCAGATCCACAACACACAAACAGTATGCTCTCAGTTCCGTTCAACGAATGTTTCACGCATCACAAGCACCTGGGCCAAATTCATAGTGCTGCCCACCCAAAACTGTGATAACGGGGTACTTGGCTCGTCTCAGGCCAAAATACGATTCTGCATTGACCTGGCATTAAATCCTGCTGGCCTCAGGTCACAGAAGGATCCGGTACTTGGCCTGGCACGGTACCCTGATGATCTCAGGTCACAGCAGGATCCGGTACTTGGCCTGACACGGTACCCTGATGATCTCAGGTCACAGCAGGATTCGGAACTTGGCCTGGCGCGGCACCCTGATGATCTCAGGTCACAGCAGGATCAGGTACTCGGCCTGGCGTGGTACCTGCTGTACTCAGGTCACAGCAGGATCCGGTACTTGACCTGGCGCGGTACCTTGCTGACCACCAGCCGGCCGTCGTAGCTGAGCGAGGCGAACGTCCATGGGTCGGCCGAGGACCACTCAGCGGCGTACACCGAATCCTCGTGCTCCTCGCAGCAGCACAGCTGGCCGTCGCTCAGCTGCGTCCTGTGAGACCAGAGTGACCTCACACAGCGGCAGGAGACCACTGCCGCAGGGCAACACCTGGCCTGATGGCTCGTCACGATCCGTACTCAAACTATCCGGCTCACGTGAGGCTGACGACAAGCTTTCGCCTTCCTTCGCGACAACCAGTGTGAATGCAGCAAAGGGAAACGGCACAGGCAGTCGACAAGGTTAATAGACAAATAAAACAGTCACGCATACAATGTGTGACGGGAAAAACCATGGAACACGATCTCCAGGACTAAGGCCGGCACACTCGCCGACGACAGGACGTTAATGGCAGGAAGAGAGTAAAGTATTTTCCACATGTCTCTCGAGGGCGCAACACTAAATCATCTCACAATGATGTCGTGGAGACCCCATAGCCTGCCAGTGAGGTGGGCAAATGCGCGGTAAACGTGATATCACTTGCCTCGCCAATTCTAGAGGTATCTCCTACATGCGTCAAGTTATGAAGACGCTCGTAATTTTGGTATTTTTTTAAAATCAATTCTGCGCATTTTGTGAAAAAAAACTTCAGGTCACTCTAAGTCCGCCGCTCATGCCGTCCGTGTGACGTCAGTTTCGCTCCATTTCAACTTCGAAATACGTATACGTAAAAACTGCCAAAAATGCAATGGTTTTAGATAAAATATCTATTTCATGTCAAAATACGGTAACATCGGTCCTTGTCAAAAGGGAGTAGCACCAACTATTTCCAACAGCTCTCTCGGAGTTTTGGTTTAGATGGCCATATAAAAATTCAAAAAAGTACTAAAAATTTTGATCCGTGGTATATGTTTCCCAAATTTTACGTCATTTAGAAACGCTAAATGTGTATTAAAGAACGAACCCTTGTGTGTGCCAAATTTGAAGTGAATGTCTCAAAAAAGGAAAAAAATGGTCGCGTTATTTCCCTTCCAAGGTCACAACTGGTTTCTGAGATATCAATCTTCCACAAGCTTGGCCTGATTTGCCTTTGGTGTTTAACCGTCGGATCAATCAATCTTTGTAGCACCAAGCACTAGATTCAATTACATCTGTCTGAGACGAGTTTCACCCTGTGCAGTGTGCTGTTGGATTCCATGCCGCTGACACGAGGGTCGGGAACACGGTCCTGCTTAGGCGCTTGACCTTGACTGGTGACCTTATTCCTAACTGAAGCAGAACAACTTCATAGGTCCTAAGGTTGTACTGCACAGGGCTATCAAGTGGATTCTGAATCGTTCGGATCTGTCCATTCGTTCGGGGGATAAAGGGGGGGAGGAACATTCACTCTCCTAGTCAATTGTGTGTGGCTGGACACCTCAGGCAATGTCGGGTTAAATGCCACGCAGTTTTTGTGCCCTTCCCACGTTCCACCATGACAATCAGGTCTACCCTGACGTCAGCACCGAACTGTACATTCCGCGTCCGCGTCGTCGGCGAAGACGCCAGGGGAAATGGTTCGCGCCGCGGCGTCAGACGATCCGGCCGCCGTCTCCGGCCGTCCTCCGGTCCTCACCCGGCCCGGGAGGACTCGTCCTCGTCCTCCTCCAGCAGGTGGCCGTACGGCTCGGAGCTCAGTGAGGCCGCCGACGTCAACAGCACTCGCCAGTCGCTCGACGACGTCAGCACCAGCTGGTCGTGGAAGTGATTGAATCGCACTGTCCACACCCTGCGGAGAGACGCGGACCGGGCGTCATCTTCGCGCCCGTCCGAAGCGCAGCGAGCCGTACGCGTCACTCACACTCTGCATCCCTACACGGACGCCGCCAGAAGCGTGGCACTGGCATCTGCACAGCGGACGAGACATAAAACACACTCCCGTAACCGGCACTGCGAGCGGATTCTCATTACTTTGATCGGAGCAATGAAGCAAAACAGTTACACGCTGACGACGCAAAATTATGCATTTCAGAAAGATTACGGTAGGAATAAGCAAGCAATTAATGCATTTCTGATATTACTTTACCCACGAATGAAAAAAAAACAGACGAAAACAGGGTCGTCTCAACTTCTGAACCCAAGCCCTGGAACGAAATACTTCGACCCTAAATGTAAAGAAGTCTAATCTTAATCTAAGCTAAGGGCTTGGATGCCATTTCGAGCAAAACATAATCTATGTAAAAAAGTCTGCCGCGAGCTGCAACCAACAGATCATAACCATAACACGATATAAACGGCGACGACCTTCTTGACCCAGGCCATTTGAGAGAACCCGTTACGGCAGCAACCCGCTCGGTGACGGCGCCATCTTTCTGTTGAACAGGCAGCTCAGCCACATCATCAATCTAAACTGCCACCTGCACCGGAGGCGGCCACCTCTTCCGTTGCGACTCACCAGTGCGAGTGGTCCGTCAGCACTTTCAGGGGCTCACATGGACTCCGGATATCCCAGAATTTGACGCGACAATCGTCACCGCAGGTGGCCAGGAAGTACTGCTTGTTAGGGTTAAAATCCATATCCCTGTTGATAGATTAGATAAAAACTGTCAACTTTTAGCGTTCGAAGTCGTACACGGAAAAGCAAAGGTCCTAATAAACCATAACTAAACGCTCATCGGAAGATACAATAATCAGTAGAACTCAGACACAATATTCTGCATACATAAAGTTATGTAAAAACTTACTACAGTACATCCCATAACCGCGACTGTTTCCCCGGCCACCAAACAAAGTTATGATGTGGCCTAGCTGCGTCCTTAGGCCAGCTGATGTCCAATCTCCTCTGCCCCAGCGGCCAGGTGGTCACTGCCTCCACCCGAACAGCTAACTGGCGACCCGAGACGCGGTCTCCGCAGAGCCAGCTGGTCCCAGACCGTCTGCTCCCGACCGGCTGCTGAGGTCTCAGACCACCCCTCCCTCCTGACCTGACCAGCTGGGCGTCAGCGTTCTCCAGAGTCCAGGCCAGCTGACCGGAGCGCAGGTCAAAGCCGCGCACGTGCGTGTCGCAGGCGGCGGCCAGCTGGCTGCAGCACTGATGAGGGTTCCAGCGGGCACAGCTGAGCCGCGATTGGGGCCGGCCCGGACACGGGATCCGACTGGATATCTGCCGACACAGCATAGAGCTGAGCCATCACTGGGGCCGGCCCGGACACGGGATCCGACTGGATACCTGCCGACGCAGCACACAGCTGAGCCACCACTGGCGGCACAGTGGACTGACGCGCGCGCGCGCGCGCGAGAGAGAGAGAGAGAGAGAGAGAGAGAGAGAGAGAGAGGGGGGGAGTCCACACTGTCAGCCCCCACCCAAGCGTGCTGAGTACGCCAAAGCTAGCACCCTGGAGGAGCCCGGTAACAGGTTTTACCGACGGGCGAGTGGGCGTGATCTGGCTTACACAAGGGACGAGTCGAAGGCACAAGAGGAATATAGAAACTTGGTCCGCCTAACCAGAGACAAGGTAGGACAATTTCGTTATCATAATAATGCTAATAACAATGCTAAAAATGGAGCCCTAATGACCACCCTGGTGTGATGCAGTCCGGGACAGAGCTCGCTGGACCGGGGACTCCCCCCAGTGCTGCGGCTCTGGATACAGTCGGGGACAGAACTCGCTGGACCGGGGACTCCCCCAGAGCTGCGGCTCTGGATACAGTCTGGGACAGAAGTCACTGGACCAGGGACTCCCCCAGTGCTGCGGCTCTGGGTACAGTCGGGAACAGAATTCAGTGGACCGGGGACTCCCCCAAGAGCTGCGGCTCTGCATACAGTCGGGGACAGAAGTCACTGGACCAGGGACTCCCCCCAGGGCTGCGGCTTTGGGTACAGTCGGGGACAGAACTCATTGGACCGGGGACTCCCCCCAGTACTGCGGCTCTGGATACGTTCGGGGGCAGAGGTCACTGGACCGGGGACTTCTCCAGTGCTACAGGCCCGAGATGTACAGCGCCTCTGGCCGTCCTCGCCACTCACCGCTGCCGAGCGGCGACCGGTGTCCACGTCCCAGACGATTAGCTGGTGCTCCCCCACCCCCGCCAGCTGACTGCCGTCAATCAGCTGCCACTGCACGCTGCTGATGTCCTCCTGCAATCACGGCCTGACTCATCGCACAGAACACAGCAAGGCCTATCACGCACAGTGAAGGTCCCCTGGAATGACAGTACTGAACTGAACTGCTCAGTACTGAAAGCAGGGCTGGCAAAAATTAAAACCAGGGGCGTCGATTAGCTGCTCTTAGTCGAAATAACTCGAATCAAGCTAGACACACAGGTCGCAACACATGTCAGAAACAGGGATGCAGAAGGGGTACAGTTCGGCATTTACGGCGTCGTTTTAGTGTAGAAGTAGAGTGTCTGTCATTCTCGTGTAACCAACTGATGAGAACGACGTTGATCTGGCGTTTCCGAAATCTTCTCCAGCAGACAACCCCACTTGTGTCCTGGCACTCAGTCACAGAGAGTCTCGCGAAGAAGTGTTGATTATTGGCGAGATACATTCACAAGAGTGCCGCACTGAACAGTGAATAAAACAGTCAGCCCTCACACGACTTTACGGTTTTCACGCACATAATCCATCAAGGTCACGTGACCACAACACGATCATGTACCCTGCTTGTGATGCCATATACTCATACATTAGTCATTACAAATGAAAGTGGGAAGACAATCCACTCTGCCCAACATGGACCATGTTGCGTTGGTCACGTATCTGAGCGACAGCAACGGTTCAGTTCCTAGTCATCTGGCTTCTCCCCCAAGGCTAAGCGGCAGGAGACTGGCAGCATCATCTCTCGCGCCCGGCAGGCCGTCAGAGCGGCAGGGCCGGGCGGCCCCGTCCGCCGGGTACCGACCTGGGCGTCCAGGTCCACCAGCCGGCGGAGCGCGGGCGTGGCAGGCCGTCAGAGCGGCAGGGCCGGGCAGCCCCCTCTGCCGGATACCGACCTGGGCGTCAAGGTCCACCAGCCGGCGAAGCGCGGGCGTCGCGCTGGCGTCGTGGTCGGCCGGGTCGGTCGGCAGGGACCAGACGGCCGCCGCCAGCCGGCACGAGCCCTCCTCGATGCGGCCGAAACAGGACGTGAAGAGGCGGCTGTCGGCCGGCGAGCACGCCACGTGCCACGTCTCGCCGGCCGGGTGAGGGTAGATCTGCAGGACGGACCGTCTCCGGTCAGCTGGTCCGGTCTCACAGGACATACAACACCCCATACCATCAGGCCCCACCAAATAATGCAGGAGCTTCAAAAGACAGGTGACAGACCAAGGCCCGCTATAGTTACTCAAACAGACACATGTAAAAAAATAGCTACAGTCACACATAGCTCAACCAAGGTATAGGCTGGGGCAGAGCTGCAACTGTGCTACTAATCACAGATCCCATAAACATAACTCAGTGACGAACATACTAAAGGCGGGTTTTACAATCTTCTGGGATATTTTTCAAACATTTCCTTCCCAGTGGAAAATGCAACATCCTGTGCTGGCCCCTTCCATTTGATGGTCCAGGAAGCGAAATACTGGTGCTCCTGATGTCTCTGTTTCTAACCCGTTGCTTAGCACTCTTCTAGGACTCATATCACTATCAAAAGAGAAATAGCAAAATTATTAATTACCTGTTTGTTTAGTGCTCCAGTGTCCTCATCAATCTGCAGGAGATGTATCTGGTTGTCGTACTTAAGTGACTGAGTGCCCACCATGAACATAACATCATCAGTGCCACCCTGAACAGCAGCTAGTGCTCTTGACTGTAATGAAACATACACATAATGTATGTATGACTGTAATGAAACACAGACATGGACTGTACATGACATCACCACATTCCTAATGAGCTATACTGCAGGTTTGGCCTGCACAAATTGCTCATGTATGCCATTCCATCAAACCCACACATGAAAACAATGCAGCTTTGAAATGGTGGTGTCACAGGAGCATTCATGTGTTAAGCCAAGCTTAGAGCTGAGACCGGACTAAAGTATGTCGAACATCCCTGATCCACTTATCACAATCTCGCTTGGCTAGATATGCAAATATATTGCAACTGTGCTGTAGATGTAAAAGTGTAAACTGCACCTACCTGGAATTCTAGACCATAGATAACTGGTGCATCATCCTCCATTTTATAACGGCATACGAAGCACACAGCTGCTTCAATATCCTGCAAAAAAGTAGAAATGAAAGTAAAAGTATATCAAAGACAACCAGCAGCAAAAAAAAACACTGTTTTAAAAACTGAAGTGAAGGGTACTATATCCAAACTCCATAGTATCTGCAACTCATTCATTTCCTAGACAATTTCAGCCCTTTTGTATATTAGCATGTAAATGACGGATTCCACTGCCAAAGTGCATATGATATCAGATACACCAACATATTTGTCAAAAAGCCAACCTATTTTTCATACAAGTATGCATGTGCTGGGTGTCCCACAATTATGTACTACATTTATACCGTAAATTGAAAGACAAAACATTGTATCAACCACGATTATCCATCGCAGTCATCAATAATTTGTTGTTATTTTCACATACAATACGTCATTCGGAACTATGGATGAGTTGTGCACGAACGAAAGAATAAAGTCGTTTGATTTTAACTACAAACCAAGTCAATACTTTCCACACAAATTCAAATTCAAAAACATTTTTCAATCTGGACTGCTCCGAAATCAAAAAAGGTTTCGAACACTGCCAAAAAGTTTCTTGCTTAGGGAACAGTCCAGAGCGGGCAGAGGATTTTGTGGACCAAAAAAATACAATTTCAACACAGCAGACTGTCGAAAACGTGGAAGTCCTAATACTCCAGACCACCAAAATTTCGGTCGTCTTGCCAAAAAAGCGGCGTCTTGCTCAAGCAAAAACATGTAAGCCGTACTACAACGCACCAGATACTCAGGAGTCCTCTGGAACTGACTCCCTACAACATCTCTGTCTGTCAAACGGCGACGGACGCCGACCGGCAGGAGCGCATTGCCTTTTGCGGCTGGTTGAAGCAGAAGTGTGTCTCGTCCGACGACTTCATCCACAACATCTGGTTTTCGGGCGAGGCTCGTTTTCACCATGCAACGCCAAGTCAAACGTCGGAACTACCGGTTCTGGAGCAAAGCTCCACCGACGAGGCTTTTGAGGCTTTTGTTCATTCGCCTAATGTAACTGCTCCGTACACATTCAGTGGACAGGGCAACATCGGCCCCTTCTTCTTACAGAATCAGCACGGTGAGACCACAACTGTCAACACGGAGCGCTACATCGCCGTGCTGAGCCGGCTCTTGGCGGCCCTGGAAAGGAGGTGCGCCGACACCATGCACCAGCAGTGGGTGCAGCATGACGCGGATGCCCCTCACACAGCTCACGAGTCACTGCAGTGGTTGGAAAACCATCTGGATGGCTGCTTCATGTCCAGGAGCACCACCAGCTGTCCAATGTACTTCCCAGACCTAGCCCCCTAGATGTCTTCTTTTGGGGGTATCTCAAGGCACACATCAACAGATCAAGACTGGAGAGTCTGGAGGAGCTCAAGGACAGGATCATGACGGCCGTTTGTGAGATCAAGCGGAGATGTGTCACAGAAGGGTGCATGAGGCTCTCCACAGAGCCGATGTGTGCCTGGGGCGAAAAGGAGGGCATCTTGAGCATGTGCTCTAGATGGGGCATCATTGGTCCAGTGTTCTTATTTCTACCGTCAAACAAAACAACATGACAGATGCTTTCGTTATATGATGATTTCGTTGTTTTACTTCGATAAATACGAAAGTTACTGGCACAAAAAGTTTACAAAAAAGTTTACACAAAAAGTTTGTCCTAGTAAATGCGAAATTTCCCAAAAGATGGCGGCAGCATCGGTAGTCGCGCTGATTGATGTTTCCACATCAGTTTATGCCAGGGACGTCGTTACTGTGGCCCTAGGAAAAGTTGCACTCTTCCTGGCAACCTGCTGCGGCTTCAACGGCGCATCCAACGCCTGCCAGTATCTCATACGTGCCTACGGAAAGGTTGGTGGAGACTAGCCTGAACTGCCGGATTGGCGACTGCTGCTGTTGTGAATGCTGCTGCTCTGGCTGCTGCTGCTGACTTCTCTGTCGGATGTGCTGTATCAGACGGACAGCCTCCGTCCTCGTCGCCGGCTTCCCGTCACCAAGCATTGCCAGTAGCACATTTCCTGGGTGCGCCATATGGGCGTTTCTTGCCACGAAGCCCTGGACGATGGCCAGCGTAGCGCCAGTAAAGTACTGCCTCTGGCAGCACAGCTGGCTGCTCCAGTGAGCCGGCGCATCGACTACATCCCATCTCTGTCTCACACCGATGACATCGGGCACAGACACGCGCAATGCATTGGACTGTGTACCAGCGTGTCGTACACAGCCGGCCAGTGGTCAGCTGCGTATGCCAGAGATGGGATGAGGCCGAAACGCCGGCTCACCTGAGCAGCCAGCTGTGCCGCCAGCGGCAGTACTTTACTGGCGCTGCGCTGGCCATCGTCCAGGGCTTCGTGACAAGAAACGCCCATGTGGCGCACCCAGGAAATGTGCTACTGGCAATGCTTGGTGACGGGAAGCCGGCGACCAGGACGGAGGCTGTCCGTCTGATCCAGTACATCCGACAGAGGAGGCAGCAGCTGCTCGGCAGTTCGGGCTAGTCTCCGTTAACCTTGTCGTGAACAAGCATGAGGAGCTGGTGGGCGTTGGACGCGCCGTTAAAGGGGGCAACAGCATCGAGTCACCATACGTCGGAAGGCTGGAGAACGCTGAGGTGGAGAGTTGCCTCGAGACGTCACTGAAGATAGGCAAGCTCAACCACACCCAATCAACCGAGCGAGTGATACAGCTGACAAGCGAGGCTGTCACTGCCGTCGATGGATCTGGCCCGGAAGATAGTCACGCCGTCAGTCAGCAAGCTTTCCGGTAAAACGCGGCGTTAACGAAACAAAACACGAAGCTCCGGTCGCCTACTGGCTATTGTTCCTGAGGTGGTAACTGGCGGTTGCGAAACGGGCGGGGAAGGGGAGGGGAAGAAAGGGGGTATAAGGTGTGGCTTGGTCTGTGGTTGAATGTTTTGTAATTTGCTGTTTGATCTGGGGTTTCTGTGGTCGGGTATTATTTATGTTAGGTGATTGAACATTGAGCGTGATGACGGCACAAACAAAACTACAACTAATCTTCATGGTGTAAAAGTTCTGCACCTAGGTGTTCCACATGGTAACCAAGATACCATTTGGATGAATGTCTTTAGATTGTTTTGGGATGTCAGCTCGACAGTACAGGAGCATCATGCATACCCACCCAGAGTCACCAAGAGTTTTCGCCTGGAAGAGGAAGACAAAGGAATATTAGCTGGCCAGAAGGCATGCAGCAAGTTGACAGTAAGAGCACAGCCCTCCCCTGGGCCAAAGCAATGACATTCCTGGCATAAACTGATGTGGGAACGTCAACCAGCGCAATTAGCGATGCTACCGCCATCTATTGGGAAATATCACATTGACTAGACAACCAGTCTTTGTGTGAACATTTTGAGACAATGGATGGCAAGTGGAATGTTGGTTTTGGAGCCAATCTATCCATAAAATGCCAGCACTGCCAGTGAACTACGATTATTTGCCTTAGTCACTATATCTGTAGGGCTGTCATGCCCTTAGTGCAAATATTGTCAAATGAGAAAACTTTTCAGTGGGTGGAGTGGCTCAAAAAGTTCAAAATCAGCATTTTTATGGTTATATTCATAATCAGGATGTAGAAACATGTAAGAATAGCACTGGGGAGCAACAGTTTCTGAAACTTTTAGCAAAACTAGCCACCCTATTAAGCACATCAAAATTCAGTCTTAAACCTTGCAATATTGGACAACATTACATTCTTAACAGACATGAGCATTCAGGAGTTGGTCCAAAAATTTGCAAAGAAAATCAGAGGTTGCTGGAACAAAGCATTCTTGGTCATGTCCCATCACAAAACATAGTTATGCTGCTACTATGTCAAATTTGCAAAAAGAGTAAAAAGATGGAGTTAAAAGTTATGACTGCCATGCATACCAGGGCAAAACATGTAAACCAAATTATAAACAGTGGCTGAGACCAGAAGAGGTCTTGCTCTGGGTACCATTGACAAAACTGATGTCTATTATGTCTATTAGACATAAGATTTTATGCCATATTGATCTATCTTCCAGAACTATTGAAATCACACCATGTGAGTACAAGAGAACCATGGGAACACTGGATGAATGATTGGCAAGCAGCAAGTACCAAACAAGACTGAAGTCAAGATGGCAACAAAGCTAAAGCTGAGGCACTCTGAGGAAGTCAACAGGATAGGAGCACACAGGCTCATGATGAGCTTTGAAGGTCCTGTATGTGTTAAAGTTGCAGTTACAGTTAAGAGGACAGACACCACACTCTTCTACATACTCACAAAATTGAAAAATGCACTGAAATCTGGTTTGGGCTAGGTTGTTAGAGTTGAAAGTACCTAACATACTGGAGTAGGGGTGAGAAAACAAATAAACAAATAAATAAACAATGAATTCTGTAACATTGTTGTTTTACCTGAATGGATGTAAGCAAACATGGTCCATAGATGGTTTTCATTCCTTTAGTGCTATAGATACAAATGATCCCTGATGTTTTGTGGCCAAGGAACATTTTTGGTGATTCTTGTATAGAAAAATTCAGAAATTCAGAATGGAAGATTGTTTCAGGTTGCAGGGGTCATGATTTTATTCTTTTGGGAGGTCCATGGCCCACCCAGTGTTCACCTGCCTGACCCTACCCCCAATGCTGGTTTGGGTCCCACAATATTTTATGCCAGTTTTGAAGGAAAATGAGTAATAATAACAAAAAGAATGGCCCCATGATAACAAATACCAAATGGCCCCATAATAACAAACAAAAATGGTTGCCAGGCAAGAGATATTTAGAAAGTAAAGTATACACCCTAAGTGATGCATCTATCTACCTTCATACCTTCTATCCAGTTATCTATCAGATATATATATACATATATATATATATATATATATATATATATATATATATATATATATATATATATGTACGTACACATATATACCTACATACATGGGATAAAATGAAATTTCTTATTTGATAAATAGTAACAATAAAACTACTAAATTTCCATTGGCCGAAACAAAGTAGGATAAATCCGTTGAGAAACCCACATTTGGGAGACTGTTCGGCTGTCGGGCCCGTGGCTCGGCCACCCCTCCCCCTCCCCCATCATTTACAGAAATCGACGCCCCTGTCAGGTTGAATGTCATTTCCCATGGGAAAAGACACCATGAATTTTCCCATGGAAAATGACAGCTTTGGGCGCACCCAAAATTCTATTGGGACAATGGAACTGGATGAACCCGACAATATCAATCCACAAGAGCAGTCACCTTCAGCAATCGAGAGTAACCGCTTTCTTCACGGTCTCAACTGTCCAGCCGGCCTTGGTCCACCGAACGCCGGTGTTTACTTCGATAACAAACAATCGTATTAGACAAAAACTACGCGACTGAGACAAGCTCGACGCATTTGGTGTATGGCGTGTAATGAACTTGTGGGATTATTGAATTTGGAGTACTAAACTGCTGGAAGTGCCGATGGTTCCGGTCAGGTTACGGTAGTTACGGAGCAAGTCACGGAGAAAAATAATTTCCCACGGGAAAACTCGAAATGGAGGCCGAGACATTTGTGTTGAAGCCTAAACCAGATTTATTGGATCCAAACTTTGAAGGATACAAATTAAACTTGGAAAAAATACCAATTCATTCCAGGCCCATCCACCAAGGTATGTTGTGCTGTCTGCCTCTGTGATGATTTGGGATGGTCATTGGAATCAGGATTCTGCAATATTTGAGTGTTTATTACTGTAGTTAAGCATGATATTTACAATACCTGAGCGAGTGTTTACAACATTATTTCAGGATCAGTATTGGGATGTTCCTGTAACCAGTTAAGAGCAGCAACTTGAGACTTATTATCTCCAAGAGCTTACCATCTTGCAGCAGAATACTACCCAGACCATACTCACTGCTGTCCACTTACAGTATCAATTCCTTGTCTGGATAGCAGGGGCATGAGTAACTGTAAGTAATCAGTGAGCTCAGCTGGGGGCCTGATAACCTAACCCCCCTCAAACATGGGCTTCTGAACAGATTTAGCCCATGTTATTTTGACCATTGTAAATTGAAAGTTTTCTGGCTACTATTCATGAACTAAAAAATTGCATTTATTTCCATGTATATGTATATTTGCACATATATATGACCTATATATATGTATAGAAGGGAGAAAGATAGATAGAGACTTTACTCTTTACTTTCTGCATATCTCTTATGTACTGCTGCCATTGTTTTTATGGCTTCTATTCATTTTCTTAAGAACTGGCAAAAAATATTGGGGGGCCCAAATCAACATTGGATGGGCCATTGCCTTATGAAAAGAATATAAATTGACACCCCTACTGAACAGTGTTGTGCAAGAGTACAGCCAGGATTCTCTTAAGGGGGACAGAAAGCTCATTGAGAACCAAAATCATACAAAAACTGCCTGCTGGGAAGATGATGTGCAATGGGTTTCACTTTAAATTGTGGGCCTAAGAGGGGGCCTGGGACCCCAGGCCCCCCTTTGACTGTACTGATAGTAGTGTATTGGGTTTGGTGAGCTTTTCACTTTTCACTTTATTTCTGGCCTCTGAAATGCTGCTTCACAAACTTCAGACCAGCTTCATTCTATGGCCTTTGGCATAAGTGTTTGAAGTGGATGGAGACCATCAGCAAGGTTTGAAAAAAAAAACAGGGCAGATACTGAACCATTCTGCAGAATCTTGACTTGATGTACTTCATCTGAAGGTTCCATGTTGAAGATAGCTTCCACTTTGGCTGGTTCAGTCTTGATATCTTGAATATCCTTGAAATCCTGTGACCAGGAAGGCCACTTCAGTCTGCATTACTTCCTCTTTGCCATCATTCAACAAGACATACTTCTCTTCACAGTGTTCCTTGAGTGTTGCCAGCTTCTTGTTGTGGTCATCCATGGTGGCCTGGTAGGTGTCACTGCATCCACAAGCAGTGATGCCATCAGCAGTGCATAAGATGTCTTTATCACTGATGGCTTCCATGAGCTTCCTCTTAAAGATCTTGCTGCTGACTTTCATATGAAATGGAAGTCTCTTCCAGATATATCTACCATAGGGTGGTTGCCACTGTGGTCAGTTTCATGGATGTTTTATCCAGTTCCATGTTCCAGAATGCATCTGATCCTTTGATTTTTGAAAACCCCCTGGCTTTTTGCAGCTTTGGCCTTGCTCCATTCTATGTCAGAAGCAGGTAGTACTCTCACAGAAGAGCTTGATTCAGAGCACCAGAGGACAGTTTGATGTTTCCAGAGAGCTACCTCACAACTTCCATCTGGTTGTGCCAATTAGCAAGTTTGGGGCAGGGTTGGAAAAGACTGGTTAAAATTGAATATATGCCATCCATTGGCTTTTATTAATATAAGCCAGTTTAAACTGGTTTCAGTTAATAAAAAAGCTGGCTTAAATTACCCCTCAGAAAATCTGCCCCTGAAAAACCTGACTAGTTATTTGTTGGCTGATTACCTGCTCACAACCTGTAGGGGGTCTGAGTGGAGGATTATTTGAGCATGCAACAATTTTAGCAAGTATATTGACTTTAGCATTGGCCCTATGAACATTCCTTTTGTGGATCGTTTTTTCTGGGTCTTTTTACTGTGATGTCTTTTTAAAGTCTTTTTACTGTGATGGGGCAGCAGTGGCAGCATTGGAACATGCACATGGAACATAAACAAAGAAATATTCCTTTCTCAGGACAAACAAGGCCTCATGGCACACAACACAGTTGGAAACCAAAACTACATATTGTAAGTCACAATAGGTGCAGCACTGCAGAGCTTTTGTGGGTAACCACATAGGTAGGCAGTTGCATGAACTAGTGGTGGGTAGAAGCCTGATACTCTGGAAGAGCTGCTAATTTAGCTCACTGCATTTTGATTGTTTGGCCTAAACTTTTCATCTCAAAGAGTCCTAGCCATCACAGTTCAAACTGTTGGCATCATACATCCCATCTACCCATCTGAGCATTCTCATTTTTATCATTCTGCATTTGTTCCTTTTGGTTCTCGCAAGCACTGTTGTGTATTCTGTAAGGAAGGAGATAATGCACTTGATGATCAAGCCCCATCCATGCCAGCGCCTTTGAGTGGTTTGTTCGTTTCCGATCCGGCTTCTTCAGTGTTGAGGTTGATAGGCGTGCAAGTTGCCCCCCTTTGGTCACTGATGAGGGTTACATTGACCGCATGAGGGCGCGTCTGAGCAAAGATCGCCAAATCACTACCTGAGAGACAGAAAAGGTCGTGGATATTTCACATGGGACAGTGATCAGCATCCTGCACACTCACTTTGGAAATTTGAGGGTCTGTGCCCGATTGGTTCTCCATGAGCTCGAGCCCGCCCACATGGCTGTTCGGGTCGAGTACTGTCACTCCGTGCCGGAACCTGTTTGACGGAGGGACCTCTGAGTAAGTGGCGAACTTCACAGGTGATGGGACCTGGATATACTTCCACGACCGGGAGACAGAGAATCAGAGCTGGCACTAGGTCTGTGAATAGGAAGAAGTTCCTGTGAAAGTCTCCTGCAAGAGTAGCTTTGGCAACGTCCTGGTTGCCACTTTGTTTCATGGCAGCGACATTTTGGAGCCAGTTTTTCTGGCGAAAGGTGCCGCAGTGGCCGCTGAGTGGCAGTCCAGTGTTTTTGCCCAATGAGCTCGACTCTATCCGGGAAGAGCGGCCGCGAATGAAGGAACGGAACGTGCTATTTCGTCACAACAACGCCCCCGCACACAGGGCACAGACAGCACAGTCGTCCTCTGCATCGGACCGCACTGACCCAGCTGCGCCATACGCCCTGCTCCCCTGACCTGGCGCCGCGGTATTTCTGTCCCGTCCCCAGCAGGAAGAGGAACTGAAAGGGAAAGCATTTACGGAAAGTTGTTGACCAGCCGTCCTTTTAACATATCAAAGTAACGAATGCCAGTGTGTCGAGAATACCTTTGCCGAATGTTATTTGATGGAAATGCCAGCAACTGGATCGGGATTGATCCAAGGCTTATTTTTCTTACCTCAGCGTATGTATGACATCTTATCCTAACCCGGCAGGTGCTGGGGTATTTCGTCATCCAGCGCCTGCTGGGGCGGAGGGGACGTTCCGATACCCCAATTCAATAACTCTGCAACGCAGTGGCCGATCCGACGCATTATAACGAATTCGAACGGTAAACGATTATCCTTTAACGATGTGACCCCTTTGAACATGTCACATTTCTGTACCGTAAGATTATGGCTTAGATTACGGGTCACGTTAAAGGTCAATATTTTCCCGATTTGGGTTTGCCGTTTGTTGGGTATAAATCGGACATTAGCAGACATCTTAAGGCCGAAATACGTGAAAAGGCCAACACACGTCTGTATGAGGGAAATGGCTGGGCACATGCACCAGTTTACATCATAGTACACTAGGAGCTCAGTTGTGCCAGTTGAAATTGTAAACATTATAGGACGCTTAGGACTCCATGAACAAGGATATGCGAGCTGGTTTCACGGCGGAAATTACCTCTGACTTTGTGTTAGGTTATGGGTGATTTATGTAGACCTCGCAAGATATTGTAGCACGCATTGCACAATGCACACTGTCGGCCATCTCGCATGACCGGTACGTTGGTAAAGGCAACAGTCGTCTCGGTGATGTCATATTGACTGGACCTTGGATGATCTTGACATAAATGTTGTGACCACATGGGCACATTTGATGCAGCTACTGAGGGATACCAGAAGTGTCGCGGCTCTACGTCGTTTGGTTCCGGAATGATGCGGCGGAGAAAAGTGTGGGGCGTCTTACGCCCCCCCCTCGCCAGCAACGCGCGAGTTACAGTCAGTCGCTTCTACGCTAAGAAAAAAAAAATTCCTGTAGCTCTGTGCCTTGAATGGTGGAATGCGAAAATATGGAAGGCGAGTTGTTAACCCTGTCCAGGAAGGATTTGTTTTCTTATTCACCTTCTCTGGATTCTCAGACATCTCTGTACGCTGTGCGCTAGGTAATCGCTCAAGAAGGTTCAAATGGACGGAGAGACAGACGACTTGTAACGTGGGTCATAGGTCCGGGCTGTCAACGTGAAGACCCTTGGGGTGCTCCTGTCGAAGGCGACGTTCTCCTGCCATTTTATGTAACGCATTGATATGGCGGACAAAGTAATAACAAATACCCATTTGTGGTGCGGGCTTTGTTTTGGAATGACCCAAAAATATGCTGGGATCTGTTTTGTAGCCCTTTCGACGGAAAGCGCAATGGCTGTTCCCAGCGATTCATCCCCTTGATCATATGTCCAGGTCGTCTTAATGAGTGCGGCCACGTGGGGCAACCGTGATGGTGCAAACGACTCATTGGTGACAGTTCCAGTTTCCAGATATCATGTTCACATGATAACGGAATAAGAATCGTTCCGGTCAGATCCACGTTGTTGCGGTTTAATTCTGATTTAAAAACGTGTTTTGTTTTCCAGGTGTGCTTCAGGCTCCTGAGTCATCTTCAAGCTATTCGTACCAGCAAGTACGATTGCACGCCCTCCACAACCATTTGCTGGCCGACCCATGGTCTCCCAATGACAACTACTTCTTTTCTTCCGATGGAAGCGTCCAGCTCATTGGACTAGATTCGGTGAGTAAAACTTCATTGCATTCCCCATACTGCAAGCTAAATATTGATGACGTTACATCTGGACTGCTTTATTGTGGTAAGTCGCGACCTCCCACTTTTTTGGGCGGTCAAACACTACTTAAAAGCTCTGAAACCAGTTGACAACTTTGATGTGCATATATGACAGACATGACAGATTTGACAAGGTATGATATGCGTGACAGATATGACATATGACAGATATGATATACATAATCATACCAATACACTTGTGGGGAAAATGGCGGCACAGGTCAAGCTAGGCGTGGAGAACTAAGAAGTAAAAATGTGTATTAGTTGTGAGTATACCTAGTATTGTGCGTGGAGCTCTATAAACACCTTGAAACTCCATAACATGATTCGAAATACTTACGTAAACGTTGTACGGTTTTCAAATGGCTGTCGCAAAATGACTTACTATACATGACAAAATGACTTACTATTGACAGTATATTTGAAGGGGTGGTGATATAAATTCGACGTTTCATAACTCCATGTAAGGTTATGAGTGGTCTGTGTTGACCTCCCATGGCCATATAACAGACTGTACGCTATCGGCTGTTTTCAAGCACCAGTGTACTGATGAAGATCAAGCAATCCAGAAGAATGACAAAATCATAAAACATCGTTTTTACGGCGTCATTTTCACGTGACCTTCAATGAACTTGCAGTCTTTCTACCAAAATGTGCAGACATCATGTACTGAGGAGCGTTGAAAATTTGACGATGCTGCACCGTTTGTTTACAGAGTTGCAGGGTAAAGGAAAGGGGAGACGTGTAATGTGAGGGGTGGGGAGTGGGGCAGAAGCAGCGGCACTCACAGGCGAATTTGCTTGAAAACGTCATGTTTGCCAGAATGTTTGTTACCTGCTGTATTTTCAACGGTTATGTTCACACCCAGCAGTTTTTTAATGGTCTTGAATAATGCAAACAGTCGTTCTAAAAAACATAAGCCGTGTTAATTGTCATTACGTACAAATTTTATCTAATTCATTCATTTGAATTCATTCATTGGCCATTTCGTCATTATTCGTTCATTCGTAATGATTCATGGCTTAGCTTTACCTCCGGAGGCCATTAAACGTAGTGTCAGTTGGACCTTATCCACCACAAGATGAATACCACAAAACCATGTAATTTATTCAGAAGCTGATCAGTCTGCCTTTGTGTGTATGCAGTCTCCGGCTGCGGCGGCCCCTCTGCGCTGCGCCACGGTGCTGCAGCTGCCGAGCTGCGGCCGCTCGTGTGACCAGCCGGCCCACCCGTCGCTCACCCTGTGCTCGAGCGGCCTGGCGCTGCTCTCGGACGGCCGCGGCACCCTCCACCTGGCGGAGACCGGCGACCGGCCACAGGCCCGGCCCTGGCAGGTGTGTCTCCGGTGACCTGTGGAGGTCCCAGTCCCGGCAGGTGTGTCTCCGGTGACCTGTGGAGGTCCCAGTCCCAGCAGGTATGTCTCTGGTGACCTGTGGTGGTCCCAGTCCTGGCAGGTGTGTCTCACGTGACCTGTGGAGGTCCCAGTCCTGGCAGGTGTGTCTCACGTGACCTGTGGAGGTCCCAGTCCCGGCAGGTGTGTCTCACGTGACCTGTGGAGGTCCCAGTCCTGGCAGGTGTGTCTCACGTGACCTGTGGAGGTCCCAGTCCTGGCAGGTGTGTCTCTGGTGACCTGTGGAGAGCCCGGTCCCGGAAGGAATCCAGTCTCTTGTGCTTGATTTGGGGTAGGCTTTTTCTGAATGGCTGTGGGTTAAGTTGGCCTTGAGTGGTTGAGGACGCCGCTTCCTAAAAACATGGTCTTAATGGTGCATGACGTTGCCGCTTGATTCGCCATGTTTATTGTTGTCGACGTCCGTTTTCAGATCCAGTTCAGTGACACGGTTCTGGACGGCTGTGGCTTTGTGTTGGTACATTCTGTCGTGGACGGCGATGGCCTGGTGCACGTGCTAGGCAGTCACGTTGCCGAGGCCGCGTCGGTATCCGAATGGAATGCACAGGGCGACGAGGCCTCATTCGTCAACCTGCTCACGTGGCTGACGATAATAAAAGGTGAGTGATGCAGTGTGCTGCGTTTGCTGCTGTTTGGATCGGTTTCCTCTGACCTGTCTTGGTGTCAGTACCGTCAGTCTTCCCTTGGTACCGCCCATTAATCCCGTTCTCGCATTCAAGACCCGTTAGCAGCGGGAGGAAAATAACTTTTCATTTCCGTCGCATGACAGCAGTGATACCCAGCCACGGCACTGTGCGGACAGACAGGAAGGCGAGCTGACTGACGGGACCTGAAGAACGGGAGAGTGGTGCGACTGGCAGGGGCTTGGCTTTGCATACCGCATACCCATAAGCCCGTTTAACGTGTAACCTTGCCACCGGAACCTGACCAACCTGGTATCTCCCCCCCCCCTCCGCGAAAAGACGAAATATGAACATGAAGGAAGCAGTTTTCATGTGTGTTGTCTGGCGTGATTTTGTGCTGAGTGGGGCCGGTGCCGGCAGGCGAGGGCGGCTGGCGTGTGGAGCGCCTGCGACAGGCTGCCACCTCCGGCACGGTCCACTACGCCAGCCTGGACACGGCCGGCCGGGCGCTCTGCGTGGCCGCCGAGCGACCAGTGCGCTTCATCCGCGACTCGGAGCGGCCTGTCGAGCCGCCGGCCGCCGCGCCGCCGGCACCGCCAGGTGAGCCCTGCCGCCGCGCCGTCCAGTCAGGGGACCGCCGTCACCGAGCCGTCCAGTGACTACCGTCACCGAGCCGTCCAGTCAGGGGACCGCCGTCACTGAGCCGTCCAGTGACCGCCGTCACTGAGCCGTCCAGCCAGGGGACCACTGTCAATGAGCCGTCCAGTCAGGGGACCGCCGACACCGAGCCGTCCACAGTAACCACCGTCACTGAGCCGTCCAGCTAGGGGACCACTGTCAATGAGCCGTCCAGTCAGGGGACCGCCGTCACCGAGCCGTCCAGTCAGGGGACCGCCGTCACTGAGCCGTCCAGTGACCACCGTCACTGAGCCGTCCAGTCAGGGGACCGCCGTCACCGAGCCGTCCAGGAGACCAACGTCACTGAGCGGTCTAGGCCGGAGCGGTCCAGCCTTGTATGCTCCATGCTTTTCTTGGTGTTGTTCCTCCATGTGTTCCCTGCACATTAACAAACGTACCCGACCCAAGAGTGCGGTTTCCCATGGAACTGCAGGATAATACAAGATTGCGTACGGAATGTTTCCAGTCGATGCCCTTAGAGTCCTCCGTAATTTTCTCAGGTAATGGTGCTGCACGTGTAGTTTTTCGGTTTTATCCTGTTCTTACATTACCAAAAGCAGGACACGTCGGAGAGGAAATGAAAACTCCAGTCCGATACGCAGTGCTGTACACCGTTCCGCGGTATTGTGAGGGACAAGCCTGTTACTACCATGGTGGCATTGGGCACGTGCTCCCCCCCCCCCGCAGTAGTCATTGTGTCCCTTGTAGAGATTGTGTGACCCAGTAGTGCTGACCAGGGCTTACACCTGACAGCTTACTTTTGAAGCAGTTATTTGCCTCTGTGCTCCGTGACATGTTTTGTTCAGCTACTGTTGTGAGAGATGACAACAGAAATTCTCGGGAGGTGCCAAATGAAGGCTGCTGCCGTTGTCTTCAGGTTGGAGTTGATTTTAACAGTAAATTACAGCCTCAAATCGCGCCAAGGATTTTACGCCAAGCAAAAGTCAACGCACAGGACTGTTCAATACTGCAGACGTTGTAAAGATGTCCGTGTTACACGAATATGCACTATTCATTACATGGGTAGAATGTAATATAGGTAGAACAGACCAAAATTTAATAAAGTTATCGGTATTACTGGTATGAAATGGCACAAGCACGGGCGTGTTCAACCCGGAACCTTCTAATAAGTTAATGCTGTCAAAACCATCGTCCCCTGGTACGACATGGATGTTATTGTCTCGAAGTAAAAAATGGTCGAGATCGAATGACAAATCTTCCCGAGGTATTTTTAGTGTATATGTGACTTTTATATAGTTTGGTATATATATATATATATATATATATATATATATATATATATATATATATATGTATATATTTTGTTAATATATCTATATGTAGTTTATATATAGTTAAGCGTATATGTGCGAATATATGCTATCATACATAAGTCCAGGGTCTGGTTAGAACATCAAGCATTGTCTTTTCCGCCTTTTTTGCGATGTAAAAAAGACGATCATCAATCTGGTGTACACCCCACCCCTCCCTGGGCACATCAGAGTTTTACGACAAAGATTAGAAACTTACGGCACTGGGTTGAGAACCATTTATGTTAAATGCTAAGGTGCGAACTGGCGCTACACATGTGCCAAAGACTGGGGTGAATGGGATATATGCCTGTTTTTCCTATCAGCGATGCTTATCGCATGAGTCGCAATTTGATGATGGCCGAAGACTGGCCGCCATGTAGGACCACCGTCGATTGGCGGTCCAGGGTGCCACCGCCACTGAGCGGTCCAGTAGAGGAGTGTCAGTGAACGGTCCAGGGTACCAACGCCACTGAGCAGTCCAGTGGAGGACCGTCAGTGAACGGTCCAGAGGAGGAAGCGTCACTCATTGGTCGGCGGGCTTCCGATGACGCTATTGTTGCGTGTTTCTGCGGGCCGCAGGTTCGGCACCGCTGTACCTGTGGACGCAGACGGCCGATGACGTCACTGTGGCGCGTCTCTTTGGAATACAGGCTCGGCGCCGCTGTACCTGTGGACGCAGACGACCGATGGCATCACTGTGGCGTGTTTCTGCGGGCCGCAGGTTCGGCACCGCTGTACGTGTGGACGCAGACGGCCGATGACGTCACTGTGGCGTGTTTCTGCGGGCCGCAGGCTGGGCGCCGCTGTACGTACGGACGCAGACGGCCGATGACGTCACTGTGGCGTGTTTCTGTGGGCCGCAGGTTCGGCGCCGCTGTACCTGTGGACGCAGACGGCCGATGACGTCATTGTGGCGCGTCTCTGTGGAATACAGGCTCGGCGCCGCTGTACCTGTGGACGCAGACGGCGGATGACGTCACTGTGGCGCGTCTCTTTGGAATACAGGCTCGGCGCCGCTGTACCTGTGGACGCAGACGACCGATGGCGTCACTGTGGCGTGTTTCTGTGGGCTGCAGGTTCGGCAGCGCTGTACGTGTGGACGCAGACGGCCGATGACGTCACTGTGGCGTGTTTCTGTGGGCTGCAGGTTCGGCACCGCTGTACGTGTGGACGCAGATGGCCGATGACGTCACTGTGGCGTGTTTCTGTGGGCCGCAGGTTCGGCACCGCTGTACGTATGGACGCAGACGGCCGATGACATCACTGTGGCGTGTTTCTGTGGGCTGCAGGTTCGGCAGCGCTGTACGTGTGGACGCAGACGGCCGATGACGTCACTGTGGCGTGTTTCTGTGGACCGCAGGTTCGGCACCGCTGTACGTGTGGACGCAGATGGCCGATGACGTCACTGTGGCGTGTTTCTGTGGGCCGCAGGTTCGGCACCGCTGTACGTGTGGACGCAGACGGCCGATGACGTGACGGTCCAGCTGTCGGCCGGCGCCGCGGCCGGCGCTGGGGACGCGGTGCGTGTGGTCCTGGAGCCGCGGGCGCTGACAGTAGCGGCCGGGACCCAGCCTCTGCTGCAGGGCGCTCTGTCTGCCGCTATACGGCTGGACGAGAGCACCTGGACCAACGACGACGGCAGGTCAGAGCCCCTCCCGGCCGTGGGCCCTATAGGACGGCTGCCGCCCGGTGACTGGGACGGTGTGGCTCTGATCACGGCAGATCAGGTGTGCCCCTGTGGCAGTCTCTCTGTAGGACGGCCGCCGCCCCGTGACCTGGTCTGTATGGCTGCGATTCAGCAGTTCAGGTGGACCCCTGTGACAGTCTGTCTGTGGGACGGCTGCCGCCCCGTGGCCTGGTCTGTGTGGCTGCGATTCAGCAGTTCAGGTGGACCCCTGTGACAGTCTGCCTGTGGGACGGCCGCCGCCCTGTGACTGGGTCCGATCCGCTCGCTGCTGCAGGCTGGAGGTGGTGCTGGCCAAGGTGGAGCGGGGCCAGATGTGGGCCGAGCTGATACCCGGGGACAGCCGCGGCCAGCAGGCCCTCGACCCTGAGCTGGCGGCCGAAATCCCCCAGCGTCTGGCGCACCTCACCTCCGACCAACAGGTAACGGGACCAGACCGACACCGGACCAACGGGTAACGGGACCAGACTGACACCGGACCGACAGGTAACGGGACCAGACCGACACCGGACCAGCGGGTAACGGGACCAGACCGACACCGGACCAACGGGTAACGGGACCAGGTAACGGGACCAGACCGACACCGGACCAACAGGTAACGGGGCCAGACCGATACCGGACCAACGAGTAACGGGACGAGGTAACGGGACCAGACCGACACCGGACCAACAGGTAACGGGACCAGACTTACACCGGACCAACGGGTAACGGGACCAGACCGACACCGGACCAGCGGGTAACGGGACCAGACCGACACCGGACCAGCGGGTAACGGGACCAGACCGACACCGGACCAGCGGGTAACGGGACCAGACCGACACCGGACCAGCGGGTAACGGGACCAGACCGACATTGGGCCAACGGGTCACGGGACCAGACCGACACCGGACCAGCGGGTAACGGGACCAGACCGACACCGGACCAGCGGGTAACGAGACCAGGCCGACACCGGACCAACGGGTAACGGGACCAGACCGACACCGGACCAGCGGGTAACGGGACCAGACCGACACCGGACCAGCGGGTAACGGGACCAGACCGACTCCAGACCAGCGGGTAACGGGACCAAACCGACACCGGTTTGGTCAGGTAACGGTAACGAGACCAGACTTACACTGAACCAGCGGGTAACGGGACCAGACCGACACCGGACCAGCGGGTAACGGGACCTCCGACTGACACTGTACCAGCAGGCAACGGGGACACGATGACCAGCGGGTAACTGAAGCTGGCTGATACCATACTAACAGACCTGTTATGGCGTCTTATCTTTGCTGCCTAATATGCGGCCATCATACTGACAAAAGCTCAGGTGTAAAGAAACCACTGTTGTGCCGAATTAGCGGCATGAACACAGGCAGCGATTCGCCCACTGAATCGGCATGGAAATGGTGTGTTTTTTCGTTACCTTACGTACCTTCGTATCGTGCACGAGAATGCTAAGGAGGGCCGTTATTCCTGCTGATGTGTTGTCTTCGCGTTGAAATCACTTTGGCTCGTCTTAAACTGAGATCTTTCTCTGTTGTTTTCCAGAATCCTGATGCAGACAAACACGGCGGGTACAATACGACGGAGATGGAGGACTGTGACGACTTCCCTGAGGACAGCACAGCCCTGCTGCGTTTGGACGGAGACACGCATTCTGTTACGCACCAGGTAATGTGTGTCTGTTACCTCTTGGTACCTTCACGTATGATGATTTGGAATCGAGAATGGCTCCTTTGTCCTCGGCAGTGTTGGGAAAGCTGTGGTTTTCTGGTGTCAAGGAGCACCAAAAAATTCATACTCCAAGAAAAGTTTTGCACTCCGAAATGGTCCTTAGCTCCCCCTCAAAAGACATGGACATTGTAACCATGTTGATAAATTTCTAACTCTGGAAGTAAATAACTCTGTCGCCATTCAGTAAGAAGCAGGTATGATGTCATAACTAACTTACACAATGAATGCTAACCAGAACCAGTACTACTGTTTGCAAGACTTTGTACTCGAAAACAAAATTTATATTCGGACACCAAGACCAAAAACCAAATTTCCAACCCCGGTCTCTTACCTCTTGTACCCTTCACGTGCGATGACTTGGGATCGAGAATAGCCCCTGTGTCCTCGGTCATGCTTTCTGAGGATGATCCTATGACGCGAATAAATAAATAAATAATCGAGCTGGCTGCTGCTCCACTGCTTTGTTGCGCCTGCCATTGCGCTGAGTGGGCTCTTCATCAAAGGCCGCAAATTGTTAACCCGTTTCATTTACCCTCTGTGGCTAGTCACCAGTGCATCCTGGCCAGTGTACAAAGTCCCTGTTGTGTACCCCCAGACCAGTCTGGGCGGCCACCAGTACATCATATCCATGTTGTGTACCCCCAGACCAGACTGGGCGGCCACCAGTACATCATATCCATGTTGTGTACTCCCAGACCAGACCGGGCGGCCACCAGTACATCATATCCACATTGTGTACCCCCGGACCAGTCTGGACGGCCGCCAGTACATCATGTCTCTGTTGTGTAACCCCGGACCAGTCTGGGCGGCCACCAGTACATCATGTCCCTGTTGTGTAACCCTGGACTAGTTTGGGTGGCTGTCAGTACATTCTCCCGGTGTGCAAAGTACCCTGCTGTGTGCTCCTAGACCAGTCTGGGCAGCCACCAGTAAATGCTGTTCCTCTTTACCCTCCCCCTCAACACACACACACACACACACACACACACACACACACGCACGCACGCACGCACGCACGCACGCACGCACGCACGCACGCTTACATCATACATGGTAGTCTGGGCGGCCGTCGGTGCATCCTGACAGTGTTTGAAGACCCTGTTTTGTGCTCCCAGACCAGTCTGGGCGGCCACCAGTACATCCTGACAGTGTTTGAAGACCCTGTTTTGTGCTCCCAGACCAGTCGGGGCGGCCACCAGTACACCCTGACAGTGTTTGAAGACCCTGTTTTGTGCTCCCAGACCAGTCTGGGCGGCCACCAGTAGATCCTGACAGTGTTTGAAGACCCTGTTTTGTGCTCCCAGACCAGTCTGGGCGGCCACCAGTACATCCTGACGGCTCGGCTGGCGGCCGCTGAGCAGCCGGCCTTCTGCGTTCGGCACGACGTGGACGCCCTCCTTTGGCAGCCCAGCACACGGAGACGGCAGGTCAGTGCCGGCGCCGCGAGTAGCTGTTCTTATCGTTTGTAACATGGCCACGTATTTGTGCTGAATATGTCGTATGCTGGTGTGCGAAGAATAAGGTGCAGTCTTTTTAAGGCACGTTTTTGAGCCACACCGTTGCGATGGCGCAGTTCCAGCTCCGCCGATGATTTCCTGAGGAATCTTGTCCAACGTCAGCGTGTCCTCACTGTAAAATGTGACCGTTGTGGTAACAGTTGCACACGTCTCCGACAGGTGGCATTGTGAACACGTCGGCACGCTGAACGCCTTTGGTTTCGTGCAGGCGTCCAAACAGCAGCGCAAGTTTCTGACGTGCGCTCCAGGTACAGGGGACGACCGCTGACCGGGGGCTTTGACGGTGTCGAAGTTACTGTGACAGTTGTGACTGACGTGCCCGTTACGCCTATGCTAAATGGTTGTCATTTCCAACAAATAGCGTGTTTTGCAGACATGCATCCTAAAGTGGAGAGGATTAAAGGGTTATAATTTTAGCAATGGGCATTGCAAAGACATTTCAGTCAAGTTGTCCGGTAAGTTCTCAATCCTAGAAGTCGTCTCATTACAGTTCTGTTTCATTGCTATCATTTGTTTTAATTCCACATATGCTGCTAAAGGAACACATCGGTATCCAAAACCGTCCCAGCTGTCCAGTTTCATTCTTGGAAGGCGATGCGAAGAGAAGCGACAGAGCCGATTCAGCCATGTTTTTGTCAACCCTCAGATGTAGTGATGTGTGCGGACGCGCTGCGTTTTCAGACATGTCGTACGCGGCCATCTGCGAGACGTCTCGTCACGTGTTCATTTACCACCAGCCGGCACCCATATCTGGCGACCTTCGTAACCGGCGGACCGGCCGCCGCGTCATCCAGGTGAGGAAAAGCCGAAACTGTAGTTTTGTCTTCCGCCAACAGATGGCTGGTAAAACTCCAAAGTCTGTGTCTGGCGTGAATGACGCTGCAAGTCTTCATTCGTCATGTGTCGGGTATTTTCAGGAGATGTGTCATCTTATCATGTAACCGTAGAGGAAGGCACGTCCGGGAATGACGCTGGAATGCGAGTCGTGGGCTCCTGCTCGACGCTTCCCGATCACGCCGGGAGCTGCTGTGATGGATGCAGCCGCGCGCCGTTTGTGTGTGGTATGGAGACAGCTGCTGCCCTCTGCATGTCGCTGAGTTGGCCGCCGCTGTGTGCCTGTGTGTGCGCCTGTGCGTGCGTGTGACGCTGAGACGTCTGCTGCTCTGTCTGTATCTGACGCCGGGGCGGCTGCGGCTCTGTGTCACGCCGAGATGGCCTGCGCTCTCTGCCGTCAGATGTGCCGACAGCGCGTGGTCAGTCTGGAGCATGACGAGCCGATCCTGGGCGTGGCCGCCTCCGGACGCGCCCTCTGCGTGCTGACGGCTGGCCAGGTGCACCTGCTGGTCCTGGGCTGAGCTTGGCTGAGCTCGGCTGGGCTGTGAACGCACCGGGCCCATCGGTGACGGTCGTCCGGACGGTCGCCGCAGTGGCAGAACGTATGACGTGCCTCGGACCGAATATAATCCACCGGACAGAGGTTGCCGTTTCTATGGGCCCGCTGAGAAATACACCTGGCGCCTTGGGCTCAGAAGGTGTTTGATGTTTCAAGTCCGGAAAGCCGAGGATCGCGGTTCTGTTTCTGTACAGCGACGGACATTGCTCGCGAAGGAGCGGGCGAAAACGTCGCCCAAACGTCCAAACGTCATCTCTGGTGCTCTTTGAGACCTTCGCTGGCGGACATATTAGCCTCCTGGACGCTGGACGATGGTCGGCTCACGGTGCCCCTCGCCGCCGGCTACTAATCGGCAACACCCTCACCTGGTGAACTGGGGTGTGGGATCTGCCCGAACTCCGCGCTGTGGCCGTGCCTGGCGGCTGGAGAGGTGTTGTTCCGCGGCGGCGCGCGGCCGTGTCCGCGTCAGGCGCGGCGCGCTGGCCGTCACTGCTGCCTGGTCCCGGCGCTCCACGGTATCGCCGTGAAACTTCCGTGGGTGGCCCGTCCGGTGACAGGCCGCACTGGGACAGCTATCAACGTTTGCTGACGCCGACCCGCAGTGTGAGGCAAGGGGAGGTGGATGGGTGCGGTGGAGACAGCCAGCCTCCCGGTACATCGCCTGGTTCACTGTACGCCGGCTCGGGAAAATGGATACGACCAGAGCTTGATTGGAACAAGCACGTTTAATGACGTCGCAGACGGTGCTAATTGCTCAAAAACGAAGAGTTTCGATACGAACGCGTGCGACGCGTAAATAAAATCTGAACATAAACATTTCTCACGGAGTCGATGTCTCGTTCAGCGCTGAAACTGCCCGTGCAGGCAGCCTGCTATTTGTTCACCGACTCCGAAGGCCGATCTGCGGCAGGATGCGCTCCGAGAGGACATGCTTACCACATCGGCCCGGCGTCTGGCCGGTGTCGCGGCCGACGCCAGACTGGCGCGCCGTCCGCGCCGGGACGCTGAACGTGCACAGTAGCGCTGGCTGTGTTCAGCTCAGGCAGCATGCAGCGGGTATTATCCCCGGAAAAACACAGCTCCGAACAGTGTCCGCCGTGTCACCCATCAACTTGTGCGGCACGCAAAGCCTGTCGGCGGACCAGACGGGATATGCGGAGCGAGCGCACCTGTGTATGTTCGGTGTATGAAATCACGATCCAGTAGAATCGATTCATTGTATACATCTATGAAGCTGATTAAGTCTGTGACTTTGAGACGACAGTAATTGACTTAGGACCGGAGCCGCGCGGGACAACATTCTTAATCAATACGCCATCCGTACGCAAGCCAATAGCAGCAATATGTGCAATGTTAGAAATAAAATGTGACTCCCCATAATCTGTTCGGCTCAAACCACATGCCTTTTAACTTACAAAGCTGATAAATTCGACATGGCTGAGCAGGTTTCATCAAGTACTCATAGCATACGTTGAAGTGTGTCGGGGTCAAAGCCTGATAATCTTAGCATCACGTTCTGCGCCGTACGCGGTAACACTGCCGGGAAAACACGCTGCAAAGTAGCTGTCGAGGCTCAGAGCTGAGTACATAAGTCCTAGCACGCTCGACCCCATTCGCGCCGGAATTCCCGGGTGGCGTCAATCCTCTGCTGGTCCGGCTGCTGGGCCAGTTTTTGTGGCGTCAGTCCTCTGCTGGTCCGGCCTGCTGGGCCAGTCTGCTCTGCTAGTTCAGTCGGTATGGGTCAGCCTGCTGAGTTAGATCTGGTGGTGGATGAGGTGACGTCTGTGGTCCTGCTGGTAGGGGCGAAACTTCCTGTTTGGTTGAAGATGCACACAAAGACAGAAGTACCCTAACTACCCCCAAATATAGTTCTCTCATCGGTTTCGGGCCATCAGTTTGCCAGTTGCAGATATATATATATATATATATATATATATATATATATATATATATATATATATATATGAGCAGTTGACCGTGACGTCATCAAATGGACTCCCTGAATGACGTCATAGCTGACTATAAATTCAAAAACATATTGCTCATGGTCTAAACGGGTTTACCTTTCCTTACCTTGCTTTGCCTGGGTCCTTGCCTGCTGGCTCCTGGCTTACGGCTCCTTTGGCCTTGCTTCCGCGACCTAAGGGCCCCATTTACCTAAGGGCTCCTCCAAAACAACGGAAAATGATTTCGGGAAATGACTATGAAGATCTATGACGCAATCAAGAGGTCCGATGCCGAAGGCAAACTGGAATTTAGCCAGTTCCGTGAAGTTATGACGGCCTTTACGAAAGACGTCTGCTGTTGTGCACAAGACCGTATCTCAGGTTATTGCTAAGGACTGCTTGCAACAAAGCTTACCTTAATATGCAGCAACATGGTAATGCCCTTCACAAAAGCACTGATCCTCGCTAATTTTTCAAATTATTTAGATGACATTTCATGTTGTTCAACAGTTAACAGTTGTAAACATCTTGCATGCATCACGTATCATTGCCCTGGTATTGGGATGCATGGCGGCAAGTGCTTATAGAATGCCATAGACGACAGAACAGTGAAACCAGTAACGCTTTGTGTGAATTCCAGAAAGGAAATGTAGCCCAATATGCACAACAGTTTGAAAAAGTTGAATGAACTGCAAAAGTAGCGTATTTCAAATGTATTCATGAAAGATCTTACAATAATATCCAGCAGCATTTTCCTGCATAACTTTCTATATATGTCTCGCAAGGACTGCATGTGGTGTGGAAATAAGGATTGGCTTGACCATGGTGATGTCAAAAAAAGTTGAGGATGCACAGTGATGGGTTGGGAATGCACGTAATACATACATACATACATACATATATATATATATATATATATATATATATATATATATATATTACGTGCGTTCCAACCCATCACTACATATACATATATATATTACGCACGTAATATGTACATATATTATTACATATCTGCATAACCCTATATATCCTTCCATATACATATTTACGCAAATGCCTGCTGGATTACATGAGGCGGCGTATCAGGCTGTGTTGTTGGGCCTGCTGGGTTAGATCAGGCGGTGCCGGTCGGCCTGTTCATTCCACTGAAACGGGAGCCGGCGGCCGTTTTTGCCGCCGCCGCGTGACCTCTGCGGCCGCCATCTGACCTGGCCTGGCTCGGTCGGCCGCCGCGCGCAAAAACTGCGCCGGCCAGCCGCGGCCAGGGTGCCGTGCGCAGCCGCAGAGCGGCAGGTCGGCTCCGGGTTTCGGCCCAGGGCGCGGCCGTCGGCCGCCGCAGGTATGTGAGCGAAACTGAACCCCGCGGGCAGCGCCGGCCTGCGCGACGAGCCCCGGTGTCCGACGACGAGGAGCATCGTCACGTCTCGTATTTGCCTGTACTCGCAATACTCGGTTTCCTGTCCTGAGGAGTTACAGGTATCATACTTGCATTTCATGTTTCAAAATCTTGCCGACACCTCCGTTTAACAAGACGCCACTAACATAACATAATAACTTAACAAAACGATAAAATAACTAACTAGCATAACATAACGACTAACTCCTTCGTGGGAAAATCGGCAGAGCATGCAAAATTTCATTTAGAAAAACCGGCCAACTTTATGATGACACTCTTGATTTCCTCTCAGTTTTAATCATGCTCTTTTAATTCCCCCTTTTTTATTACATTTCATAGCTTCCAGCATTCCAGCACTGCGATTACTGCGTGTATGTGTGCCGGTTGTATAGCTCCTTTCTGTGTTTTTAGTGCGCTGCGGCAAGACATTCGAAGGCCTTTGCGTCGCCAAAAGCACCCCTAAGTCTGTACGGCCCCGTAAGACTTTTCCGAGGGTATATATTTTTTCTAAAAGCGGACGGAATATGACGTGTCAGTAGCATTTCGGAGCGCTCTCCATCACACATGGTGCCACGGTGTCACGGTGAATGGAACCTTCGAACCATCCTTGAATGGGTACCGGACATCCTTAGTCTGTGGAGTCTGTGTTCCTCCTGTACCTCACGATGGCGTACATGTTTAGGCAAAAATTTTAATCGTAAATTCCTGCATACATATGTCAAACTCACCATTAAAGAGCCGTAATCGCGTGCGAAGGTTTGTGTAAAGATCGTTGGACGGCATAATGCAAATACCATGACATTTTCTTTAGTCGTGATATCGCGGAAAAATACTCTCCTGACATATCACGAGATGGTCCGTGCGTAAGCAATGTTATTTGGGCTCATGTATGCCGTAGGCTCACGTTGGCCTTTTAAGTTTGCATAACAAATGCGATGCTTGGCTCAAGGCCGCTATGTTGCTGAGATGCAACACACTGAGAGACAGCTGACAAGATGGGGGCGCTTCCGCAGCTGGTCCACTGAAGACGCTCCGTGCCGGATTTCTGGATGTGTTTCGGCGTGCGTTTGGAGCAGCTGGAGCAGCCAGCGGTCGGACGCGGAGAGCCTGACGTGGGCGCCGTGTGGCCGCGGAGTCGGTGCGCCCCTAAGCCCTGATGACTGACTAACTGTAGAGCCTGACCGAGCGGACGACGGACACCGCGCGGAACCTCTGGTGGCCACAGCTATTCAGATGGAGAGTCGAGGCATCTGACGGGCCCTCTGGTGGTCACAGCTACCCAGTTGGATAGTCGGGGCATCTGACGGGACCTTTGGTGGTCACAGCTGCCCAGCCGGAGAGTCGGAACATCTGATGAGTCGGATCCTGTCAGGGCATCTGACATCTGCCTGTAATTTTGGTGCTGCCAGTACAACGCCAATCATACCGTAATACAGCACTATGTATTTGTTAATGCATGGGAAGAATGAACTTAAAACCGTTCCTGCCAGTACCGCTAATTTTCGGGTAACCGCTAACTGCCTGACGCCCAGTTACGGGTCACGTGACCCGGCCGTCGGCCATGTTGGCTTGGCCATCGATCCGGAGCTCGGAGCGCGGCGGCTGCGCCGGCCGGCCGCCCCGCCGCAGCCGCCGAGGGGAGCGCCCCTCGGTCGGCCGAGCGGCCAGCCCAGCGTGGAAAATGGTGGACGGTCTCACAGGCCGCCGCCGGCGCACCGAGAGGCCAGCGGCAGACAGCAGCAGACCAGCTGACGGCAGACAGCCGGCTCACAGCAGACCGGATGACGAAAAACAGCGGACTCGGAGCAGACCAGCTGGCGGCAGATAACGGGCTCAGAGCACACCAACTAATGATAATGAGCAGACTGAGAGCAGTCTACTCATTACATTATTATTACATACATATTATTATTACATACATCATTACGCAAGATGAACGATATATGTTAAATGGATAACAAACCATAAATATGTTGCGATCATTTAACACGCTGCATCAGTTCATGGCTCAAGCGCATCATTATACCTTGCTTCTTTTGGGTAAATCCCGTAAATTTATGAGCTTTGGCTGTATTCTTCAAAACAGTCAGAAGATACAAGAAAACTCGTTCGATCTATCGAAGGTATCAACAGAAAAGCGATTAATGCAGAATTTGACGTAATCTTCAACTATATATATATATATATATATATATATATATATATATATATATATAATTGTGTGTGTCTGTTTGAGTGTGTACGTTAAGGACCAAAGCATATTTGCATTTTTGAGCTCTTTGCCGTTTTGCTAAATGCTTCGGATCTTTTTAAGTGGGATCTTTTTAAGTTTAAATGAAATCATGAAATCATCTTGATCAAGAATCAACAGCCAAGGAAATTATACCGAGGAAGGTAAAATGTACCAACAAAAATCAAACCCTTGATATCGCCATCTACTATACAAACCCAAATGTATGCAGTTCAATATGGAAAACAACATCGCAGCGAAATATGGCAGCATAAAGCGAACCAGCGTCGTTTGCATTAATTCTCGTTGTTCACTGACAAGACACCAGCTGCTGCTATCCTTAGTCTGGGTTACTTCCGGGCAGACCCGGAAGCCCGGCCACGAACCGAGCCCTCTGTGAGGCCGGCGGGGAGGGGGGACGGTCAGGCAACTGGCTGCGGTCAGACGATGGATTATTCCCTGCGACGGACGAGTCTGGCCGACAATACACTCATCCGGTAAAACGAGAGAACTAGATAAAATTTCCCGGAAACTGTGACACTGCCGCTTCCGGTCGACTTCAGCTGATGCGTGCAGCTGGCAGAGCACCAGCTGACGTCAGACGATATGTGCTACTGCCAGTGTTCATTGACTTCAGACGATATTAAGGCGAATGCATAACAATGCAAACCTAAAGTGGCCTTGTTATGAATAGTTTGAGCCATTTTCTGATTGCAGCCAGCCCTAAAAAATGAATCGTAAGTAATCGCATTGCTTCTTGTTCCCTAACGTTTATTCCATCATTGCATGCAATATTTATATATTTGCATGATAATATTTGTGTCCTGTTGCAATTCCTAACATTAGTTATCGAGCTTATGCACGGCGGTGCAACGGCATGGAAAAGAGAGCTAATCATATTGCAGTACATTTGCATAACGGTACATAGTTTGCTGCAGTGTAATCTATTTTGCTGTAATCAGTTCAGAAGCGGTTTTCAAGTGCTATTTCTATATCTATATCTATATATATATATATATATATATATACATATTATCAGCGTTTACACTGCTCATATATATTGCATATATTCATATATATGCATACATTCATTCATTGTATATATATACATACATATATATGGTAAACATAGGTCCATGCTGAATAATACACGGTCGTGTCGCACCCTTGGCGGCATTTAACCTTTCGTCACAAAATCAGCCGTTGCCTGCAGTTGCACGGTCGGGTGGGGGGATCGGAGTTCATGCGGTAAGTTCTGCTTTCTGTTGAGCCTTTACGCCATAAAAACGACGTCAGTGGGAACGGCGGCCTGGCACACTGGGGCAGATCTTTTTAAACTCTCGCTATGTCCTTGTTTTTTCGGTTTGGAAGACAGGCCACGGCGAATGAAGCAGACCAACAAACCTTGACAAAGATGAAGCATGCAAGCAGTTGCCGTCGAAATCCGGGCACATTACTTCGGTAAATTCATGGCTTGCAGCATTTTTTTCTTTTCCTTTTTTAGCAGGTCACGCGACTTAGTCAAATTGTTCGCAAAAAGTTACCACCATTGGATGAGTTTGCGGTGAGTCAGATAAGTCAAGATTGGAGAACTGTGGATAAGTCCAGTTCAGAAAACTTTGTCAAGTGAATGTTCTAAGGAGATCGCAGAAATCCGCGAAAAGGTGTTGTGAGAAATGGCACATATGAAACACATGAAATGTCGGCGGCAGCAGATACATTAAGGATCCTGAAAGAAGAAAGCAAAACGTAAACTTCACTTTAGGGAATAAGTAGAACCGAGGTGGCAATTTAACCGGTGGAACCATGTGACACTTCCTTTCTAGTTTACCCATTTTGAGGGGCCTGGGGCGCCCCTGATTTTGTCTTAACGATATCGCATCGTTTGGGAGTCAAGACACAACGGTTTTTGTATGCTCTGGCGAGCCATCAAACTCTGGTTAAGAAAGGCATCACATATTCGTCTAAAATTTGTCAAATACTGTAAGTAATGTACACAAACAGCAAATACATCAAAGATACTTTTCAAGAAATACGATATTTCACTGAAGTGAAAATACATTTCTCTTCATTAAATGCAGATAATTTTAAATGCTCGAACTACAAGTACCATTCAGCCTGCTCGGCAGCGAAATATTCCGTAAATAGAGACGCAGTGCAGTTATACGACTTCATCGGCACAGCTATTACCATAATGTGAATCTAGGGCATTTCCAGGGACAGATCACCAATTCATATTCGGTCCGGACGTCGGATTCCCTCTTTACTGCATTCCCGCTCTAGCGCTTTGAGCAGTGAAGATGCCGTCAGCCGACACCTGGCAGTGTCGGAGGTCCTGGTGCCCGCTGTCAGCCGGAGCTGCTGACGTCTGTTGTCGTCCGAGGCGGGCCGGTCCACTCTTCGGCCGCCGGGTGATGTATGGACCCCCGCCGGCCCCGGCACGGTATTCAAATCACCCGATGAGCGCGGCTAATGCTCTTCCAAACAAAGTCGTTACTGGGCACCGTCGGCCGGCAGATCGCCGGATAATGGCGGCGGGCGAGCGTCAGCTTCCTGCGCCGCCGCCGCCGCCGCCGGGCTCCTGGCAGTCGCGTGAAGGCGTCGCCGGCAGCCCCGGTAACCACCCCTCCAGCATCAACATGTTTTCCACGCTGTGCCACTGTTCGACGCCGTGCGTGTCGCACTGGTCGCCTGGTCGGAAGGTTACCTTTCCTCTGAGACGGGTACGTCAGAGAGTGGATCTCCATGTCCGCCGCCGTAATTAATTATGCAGAATTGTACACATAGTAAGGGTGGGAGTCGAGAATAATTTCCTATCCTTTAAGCAAATTCAGTCGCTGCGCAGAACAGCGCATTTTTATCTAAAGTAGTCGATTTGGTCTACTTCCGTTGTCATGTTTACTGGATTGGCGTATTTACGCTCCGTTTATGGGCTTCGGGGATTGCAGACCATGTTTGTATGCATGGCCGGAGATTTCCAAAAATTACTGGGGGGTTCACATAGGATTTCAGACCGTTTCTTCCAGTCATTGCCACGGATCTTAAGTTAAAATCCCTGAATGTTGGGGAGATTCGGACCGCCATCTCCTCGGGATCGCCAGCCATGCCTTCGAGAGCTGAGTTCCTTTGCATGCTTTCAAGCAATGCTCGCACTGACGCTGTTCGGGGACGAGCCCACATAACCGCGCAGTTGATTCGGACGGACTGCGTTACGGGGTTTCCCCGAGGCCGTCCAGACGTGGACGGCGTGCTGACGTCAGCCGGCTCGGCATCGCTTCTGTTTACAGATGACCGAGTCTCGCTGAGCAGAGGTCCAACGACGGCAGTCCGTGCGATAGCCGCACAATGCGTCACGCGCTGTCATATGCTGCACAATGGACCAACCCTTTGTGTCGCGCACTTGACGGACAAAAGCCGGCGACGAAACCGGCGCAGCGTGTGTCGTTTCCGTCCTCTGGGGACTGGGCCAGCGTTTTACGCCCGCCTCGGCACGCATAATTCCCAGTCAGTATTCACCCCTTCGACGATACAATCGGCCATTGAGAGCGGGCGCGGCCCGGGCAGCGGCGGCCCGGCCGGCGGCGGCACGACCCGCGGGACACCGCGCCGCCATTCGAATGAAAATGTGGAAAACGGCGCGCCAGCTGTTACCGCCGTCGTCATTACGGCGCATAAATTGTGTGCGGCGGCGGCGGCGCGGCGGCGGCGCGGCGCGGCCCGTCTCGGTGCGGCCCGGCCGGCCGGCGCTTTATGGCCCCGTAATGACACGGCCCGAGCCGCGCCGGAACTGGCCGACAGACATTAGCCGCCCGGCCGCTGCCGCCTCCGACCGCGGCACGCCGCGCCGGCGCAATGTCACCCGGTCACGTGACAACGCGCCGTCACGATGTTACCCGGTCACGTGACGCCGCGCCGTCAGGATGTCACCCGGTCACATGACATCACACGGTCGCAGTCTCGTTACTTCAGGTAAAAAATTGGTGCCTTTATTGGGTAAAAATGCACCTATTTCCACGACGCGCCCATAGACATCGCTCGAGGTTGTCTGTTATGAAGTTTCCCCCAGTGCATTACGATCGAAAATGGCTAGCAATTACAATTACATATATATGCATACATAATACAAAATACACTTTGTTAAGACAGACATTGTAAGGGTTCAAAAGGCCATCAACTGTGTCACCAGTTCTGTAACCGGAGTTAATTTCCGTGAAGAGATCGACCCGCCACTGCAGACTCTAGCCGTGGTCTCCACGCTGCTTCTACTAAGACCTTGGCCGTCGGTCGCGCAAAGGCGTAGGAACAGGGACAGAGGGTCCATAGGCCCCACTTTTCGAGGTGTTAATTTGAATGGAATTGATTTTATGAAAAAAATGATATGGCAGCACCTTATGCTACCATATCCAGCTGGAGTAAGATACTCTGAGACAAACTGAATCGCATTCCCGCACCTAAGCGGCACTTTCTTAACCCAGCTGTGGTGCAACGTGTTTTTACAACAAAAAAAACAACACAGTTTTAACAAGTGGTGCCAGCGGCTCTCTCGGGCTAATGAGAGGGTGAGTGGTCGTTAATGGAACAGAGAACAGATCAGAGCCAATCGGAGGGCGGTCCAAGGCGTTGACGGCTACACCGTAAACTGGAACCGAACGTGGCTCAAGGTGGGCCCCATGCCCATAGAGACGTCAAGGACACGTTACCAACCATTTCTGGGGCCCGCCTAAACGTTCTCGTAATCTCCCGTACCCGGAGCTTCCTTGGGGACCTCCAACCATGGGGCGTGTATGGGGTGTGTCCGGTGGCATCCAGCATGAAGCCCTTTCAGGATTACGTCCCATTTAAGCCTGCCTCGCGAGGACATTTTGCGCTCTTACTACTTGAACGGAATGAGTGGGTTAATATTTGACTTGAGGTGGCTCAAGCAATTTTTCCGGTCGGACCGCACCCCCTCACCCGGTCAACTCAAGTAATTTGGCCCCCCTACCCCCCTCCCACACTTTTTGGAACGTTGCTATGCGGCCGCTCAGAGGGCGTGTACGTACGTACTGGGTGTGAAATCAGCCGTCTGTGGGCGCCTGGGTACCTGCAAACAGAATCAGCCGTCTGTGGGTGCCTGGGTACCTGCAAACAGAATCAGCCGTCTGTGGGTGCCTGGGTACCTGTAAACAGAATCAGCCGTCTGTGGGTGCCTGGGTGCCTGCAAACAGAATCAGCCGTCTGTGGGTGCCAGAATCAGCCGTCTGTGGGTGCCTGGGTGCCTGCAAACAGAATCAGCCGTCTGTGGGTGCCTGGATACCCGTAAACAGAATCAGCCGTCTGTGGGTGCCTGGGTACCTGTAAACAGAATCAGCCGTCTATGGGTGCCTGGGTACCTGCAAACAGAATCAGCCGTCTGTGGGTGCCTGGGTACCTGCAAACAGAATCAGCCGTCTGTGGGTGCCTGGGTACCTGTAAACAGAATCAGCCGTCTGTGGGTGCCTGGGTACCTGCAAAGAGTCTGAAGCGTGCAGTGCTCGATTGTTGTCTCCACATTTCCTCAGCATGTTAAACTGGCATCTAAAAATACCTGACCAAGTTAATGAAATTCTGCAGTATGGGCTTATAACAATGATATGTATTGCTGTTGGTCTCGAATTATTAAGACAGTGGTGTAGCAACAGTTTTTCCCTACCAGCTCGATGTTAACACAGCGTCCACATTGTCTTCCCAGCGCTCCGTTCTTATAATTACTCATGAAGTGTAAGCAACTACTATTACGATAACTCACACACCTAATAATTGCATGTTTCACTACGTAAGACCAAATATGTTTTATTATTCCGACTGAAGGCGCCAAAGAAGTTCCCCAGGTCAGTAACACTTTTTTGCACCATGTTTCATCCTTCTTCTGACATGTAGCGTCTCATGCCCTTGCTGACAAAAGTCGAAACATCTGAACTTCTTAAAAATGTCATCGTGGATGTGTGAGTGCATTATTGCGTGAAGAATTGTGAAAGATGTTTTGTTATCCAAGTACTGGCGGATCCAGACGGTGAGTTCGGAGGGACTTGCTTTCAAGGGAATCTTACCTGCTTCCCAAAGTCGGGCTTACATGTGGATTCTGGCCAGCTGATTTGGTCATTACAAGAAAATATCTCAGTAAAACAATTAAGAAAAGCTGAAATATTCCAACCGAACGCAATTCAGGCATTGGACTAGTGCTAAATTTTGACATTTCTCCCTATCGACATAGACCATTTAAAAGCGAATACCTGGCTTCACCATGAGCGTGATTCGAGACTTTGGAGGCCAAAAGATGTGCTCTTTGAAACGTTTGGGAGGTCACGGCCCCGATGTCCCCTCGCCCATGTCCACCAATGAATTTACCCTGTTACTGATGTTTCCGTCTTAAATGGCTTACATGGCTTTCCGTCTTAAAGTTTAAAGAAAAAAAACTGCATGGAATTCTTCACATGGTTAATGGGGTCCCATGGTTAAGGGAGTCAAATGGTAAATTCCCCCCCCCCCCGTAGACCCGTTAGTGTACGCAAGCCTAGACGTTTAAAGCCTGCTAACTTTAGGCCAATGGAGATTTAATACCGAACTGAGGCCATCTAGTTTTCCACTGCAGAGCAGATTGCTATCGAAAACACATTTCTGCGGGACGATGAGGGTTTCGAGAAAACAGTTTTCAGAGCTTTGCTCCTGTTCTTTGGAAGGAAGAAAAAACAGACTGAGCAAAAATTTTGATGTTGGGGTAACAAAAGTCCGTCAAGAGCCTCAGACCGCGATAATACGTGTGCATATTATACCGGGCATTGCCAACTATGTGTCCCAATGTTTCCGCGTATATCAGGCATTCATCGGGCCTTTAACTCGTGGAGATACATCTCCCCGAGTTCAGGGCCCCACACAAGCTTGAAATAAGTCTGGAGGCCACATGGATTTCTCTCTTTTGCATTGTAGAAATAAGATATCGTTATTTCACTTGATTACTTCGTATTTTGTTTTAGTATTCCATTTTATTTGTTTTTCAAAT
>CP099850.1:14821507-14851507 GCA_030062745.1 Capitulum mitella | reverse complement strand
ACGGATTATCGCTCCTGTGAGCTGAGCTTCAACGCTTTACCACCCCCGCCACGCCCTTCTCTGTGGCGTGTAATGTGGGCCAAGGCCATGCGGCACGGCCATCTGTCGTGGGGAAAATATAACTACATTTTCGCAGCGGGCGACAAATGACAATAAATATAATAAGATTATATAATCGATATATAGATATAATATATATGCGTATATATATATACATATATACAGATATAGATATAATGGGTTTGTGGCACATACATGAAAGAAAACAAAGACTCTGGGTGTTCAGAACTGCTTTCGCCGATCGTTCATGCTTCATTTTGCCGGTCCAGGTCGGAAATTCCCGACAAGGACGTCTTCTGTGAAAACATTGCGAATTTAAGGTGCAATTTGTGGCATAAAAAACTAAAATGGGGAACTTTTTTCGATTTAAAGCAAACGAAAATTATTTGGAGAACATTTTACCTGTGAAAGATTTTAATCGAAATCAATGGCCACACCTTCAAAATTTGGTCTTGGTAATAGGCTTTAACGTCAAATGAAAAGCAACAAGACATTTTGGAAAATGCAAACAGCAAAAAGATGCAGCTTTTCGTTCTCATCACAACGATACATAGGCTTTGGAAATGTGTTCATTAGTTACTGAAACAATACACATTATTTCAACAAGGGTTTGGCCAACTATCACAAAATTTCAAGATTTCCCATTGCTCTAGCACAAAAACCGCTTGTTCGACCGAGCTAAGAAGTGAAAAAATCTCAGCCACAGATTACCACCCGGACCAAATTTAATCAAGACTTGGGACCATGGTATGTTGATTTTGGTAAGTGCTTGATCGATTTGTCCTGGAAACGCCCCAGTTACCAGAACCACTGAAATCGACACAGCCAGCACATGGCCTTGTTTTGGGAGCGGAGCACAAAAAGGCACGATGACTGCGTAGCTGTTTTTTTAAGCATCTGATGCTTAAATCTATCCGTCGATGCCACTCTCCGAGGGCCCTTTCAAAGGAAGTAAAATCTCCTTTTGCAAATTTCTTCTTTCCTAATAGATATCTACCGTGACTCGGCTTATCTCCAGTTGCACCTCCTAGTCGTTCCCAGTAGCACTATACATAATGACGTTCCATACGACAACAGGCGTTTCCATCTCCGGATCTGGAGATCCCGTACCACCGGGATGTTCCCAGCATACTGCTGCGCCGATTTCAGTGTATGCATCCCGAGTGCGGCCGCTGGGCGCATTTCCCGCCAGGCGATCTGCCTTCCCGGTCCACAGTTCAGAGACGCTCGTGAAGGACACTGTGACCGAGTCGACGACTGCGAACAAGTGACGGTCTGGACCCCGCCCAACCTAGAGATGGAAATATGTGGAAATTTACGTTATCAGAGGAGGCAGACGACCAGCCTGCAGCGGTTGTCAACAAACTGCCCAGCGGAGGCTCACGGCTGCCAAGGTGGACCGATGTCAACGGCCCGCTTTACGAGAGCACAGCGCGGCACACCGCCACTCCCCGCTCGGCTACGGCCGATACAGGGACCCTCCTGGAATCCTAGCAGGAGAGACAGAGAGAGAGGGAGAGAGAGAGAGAGAGGTACTTGGCCCGTCGCGTTCTCGACTGGAACCAGCCTGGCCGCTCCCTCCCGTCGTCGGCGTACGGCGAGAAGCCCACTACTCGGCCCGCGGCCCATTTTGTTCTGTTGTTGGATGGGATAACTTCGCCCGAGGCCTGAGCGGCTATTGTGCGCGGAGGCCGGCGTTCCGCGTCCGTCCGAGTTGGCGCCGGCTGACAACGCCGCCGAAACAATCGACTGGGCGGCCGGGCACGGGCGCCTCGGACGTCCAGGCTTCGTGCGTCGCTCACCGCTCCCTGGGACGTCTGTACAGGAACACGGACAACGCCGACCTTATGGATCTGGTGATCCTGGATGACGGTTATGCAAAGAATCCGAACACGTCTTTTGAGGTAACCGGAAGGCGCCTTTTTGCAATTTTGTTTCGCCGCATTTTGCCACGACGACGCAAATGATGAGATGCATGTGCTCATATAGGGGATAAGCGTAAGCTGCGATTAAAGAACAGAAGATGCAAGACAGCACCAAGCTGACGAACACTTAAAATAATGTGTAAAATGACCAAAGGAAGAAACCTGGGACCCTCAAGGAAGAGACAGAGCAACTCCACGATACGGCCGCCCCGACACCTGCTGACCTTATCAGACTCCGGCCAAACACAGGTTCTCGTCTGGGCCTGGATACCAGTGGCTGTCTCATGTCAAAATTATCCTGTAATATAAAATAAGGCTTGTGTTGATGGACAAGCGGCCGCAATGCTATGGAGCAGCGCACACAATACAAAGGCATTTTGTGTGCGCCTTTTATTTGTCTAGCAGGCAACGACACCACTGTTCGTTACATCTTGGATTACAGTCGGTAAAACAAACATCAATGCATATGCGTGTAACTTATCTGCTGTGCTGCCAGCATTGCCGTTGCGCCATTTCACGTGATTTGTCCATGAAAATCCACTTTTGGCTCACTTTGGTCCCGCCTGGCCGTGGCTTTGCAACGCTAGTCTAGATCGTCTGCCGGCTCACGTGTTGACGGAGCGTGACATACACCAGGTAGTTAAAGCGTCTTCAAACATACCAAAACGATCTCAACACCTTCGTTTTCTAGCCTACCCACTGCCAGTTGCCTGACTGATGCCTGGAAGTAACAGAAAACAAAACCACCACAGTCGCTCCACAAACTCTTGGACGCTCATCGCAGCACGGTGTGCCAAGTCTGGACCGGTGTCCACTCGGCCTCAAAAGGTCCGCTGACCAATGGAAACGGACCGACGGACCCGGACGGCAGCTGGCAGAGGTGGTTGCTCCTCGCAGACGATGGGGTGATCGGCATAGGTAACTACCAACTACCATCTAGTAAAACTATTCATTATTTGTATCAAAGTGGGACAAACAAGAACTTGGGAAAGGGGAATTTTTCTCAGGTATCGGGATGAGCATATTCGGATTTCTAGGGATTCTAAGCATATCGGATTCTTATAATGTGGTCACGAATACACAGACTCCCGCGTTCTATCTCTTTTGTGCCTTTCTTGTATTGCCGGCAACGATGTGCTGACTGTTCGAGCCTAAGAGTGGTGAATGGCTCCGCCTTTCTGTGGGCTTGATGTCAACTGGGACCGCTATAAGGATCGGTGTATTTTTAACGGCGACTTGAGACACCTACAATAACTGACACAGGTGACTGCTGGTTTCTCGCAAATCTCTCGGCATTTTTACGTGCTAGTATGTGTAGATATTTACGTTGACGCAGAACTCCTTTTACGCCATTGTTGGACCCGACTGGGCAAGAAGAAAGGCCACCAACAGAAAAATAAACGCAGCAGTGGCACACACTACAGAGACTAAGTGATCGCTTCTTAATTTACGGTTAATAATCGCACTGAAAGGGGGGACGCATTTGTGCCCACCCCACCTGCCTTTCCTGAAAATTCCGGAAACGGATCCTGAATGACGGCTTCTGCTTTGTGACATGCAAAGAAATCGAAAATCGGCTGGAAATCTTTAAAGCTGCAAACAATTGAAAACATTTGAAGTCAACTGAAATCAGGCACATCAGCAAAATGACGGTTGTCGCAGACAAATGGGAATTTCGCAAGAGGCGAAACGTTCTACGTAAGATAACCGCTTAAACATTATCAGTCGACATCATTTTGGGATGACTAAAGACGACGAACGTGCCAAGACCAAAGCCAGGGCAGCAAAGATCAAGGTCCTTCATAGGTTGAGGTGAACCAGTCTGTGAAATGATCCAGATTTAATCTGCAACATGTTCATTTATATCAGATATGCAATGAAAGAATTCAACAACACGATTGCGCACACTGATACACATATTTTTTTATAAGTCTGCTTTCTACAAAAAAAATCAAATCATGTAATCGGGTTCATAACGAAAAAATCACCGTAGTGCCAACAGCCTACAAAGAACTTACTTTCGGATTAAAAATTTCATCTAAGGTCACTGGCCTTGCTTGCCTTCATTAAACTTTGCGGAGGTAAGTGAACGCTGAAGGTGACCAAATGTACCGAAGTTGTCTGTATTCACCAATAATACGCTAAATAGTGCGTTTAGCGCCCTTTTTTACATTCAAGCTACGCCAGTATCCCGTGTTGCTCGAAATCTGATCTCCATACATTAAAAGTTACGTCATAGGTCAATGACTTGACCTGACCTTGATCCAAAATTTAAACTGGAGACGTCAAACGAATGGAAATAGTTGTATTCCTCGTCTCAATGCTCCTACACATGCAATTTCCCGTTTCGTCAGTAAAGCCGCACGGAAGGGCCTGTACGGGCCGGAAAAGAGTCCAAACTTGATGTTTGCGTCTTCACTTGACCTTGGAGGTATTAACGTAGGGTCATGAAATCTACACATAATCGGACTCTATGGGTCTGCCCCACCTTCAAAATTTCGTGCCTTTAGTTCAAAATTTCGTGTCTCTAGCTTCTTCCGTTTACAAGATCGGACGGCGAGGGGCACAAAAGTGCCCCTCCTAGTGTGCGTTAGTACGGAACCCCTTTCCACTGCATGTGTTAACGAGGATGCTAGGTCTATACCGTGTTGAGCTACATCGATGACTCTTCAGTTTCCACTTTCCACACCACTTCGCAAGTTTATTCAAAGTCCAAATAAACACTGTCGCTAATAATTTGTTTTCTCAAAGATGTTCGTTACCCAGTTACCCTACACAGATGCATTTATTCTGGTTTCGCTATGCCTGATATCCCGCTACCCTGCACTGATTCTCATCTCCCTCTTCCTCCCCCTCTCTCCAGGTCCGTTGCCCGGTTACCCTGCTCTGATTCCGTATTCCCTATCTCTGGCTGCGCGTCGCATCACGCAGCAAAGCACCCTGTTTGGGCGACCCACAGCGGGCCGGCCCCGTCCAGCCCAGTTATGGCCTAACAAGCCGGCACATTAGTTCCGTCCGGGAGGGCTGCGGCCAGGCTCGTTATTGCCGCGCTCGGGCCGGCCGAGGGGCGGGCGCCGCCTGTTCCGCCCCAGGCACCTCGTGTGTGGTACCTCGGCTCGACAGCAGTCGTTAGTGGCCGCGGACGGCGCCGGCGATCGCAACACAGGAGAGGCGGAAGACCGCTAGAGACGAACAGGCAAATAAGGCAGAGCGAAGAGGCGAAGAAGGGAGAGGTGAAAGACGAGGAAGAATAGGGGGATGTATTTTATGGCTTAGGACAGTGGCAGAGGATGAAGAAAGAACACGGAGGAAGAAAAAGTGGAGAAGAGAAAAAACGAGGAAGAAATGGTCAGGGCGAGGAGTGAAAAACGACATAAAAAAGGTGTACGTACAAGGACCAAAATGCGTACACACGACCATAAAACTAAATGCGTAAAAGGACGCCAATCAAACGGATTCTTCGTCCTACGCCCAGCAAAAATTTCTTTCTTTAAAAAAGATAGTGGAAGACAAACTTGTCGCCAAATACAAGACACGGGTTATCATATGACTGCAGTAAATTTCAGGCAGCGAATATAATGTCATAATTCGGATATTATCATCCATCGGACATATGGATACAGGCCATCCAGAACGGCCTGCTGTAAACTCGGCACAGACGGCGTCACTCTCGGAGCGGAGAAAAACGTTCAGACACGCTCTTTGACCTCCCACCAACGGAACTGTTCACGGTGTTTCCTCTTCACGTGACGTGGAGACTAGCTCAGTGTTCTGCTGTTTCATGACGCCGGGACTAGCTCAGTGGTGTTTCCAGTCACCTGAAGTAAACTCTGTGCTTTGGCGTCAGACGATTTCGGGACTAGCTCAGTGTTCTGTCGTTGGATATCAGCACCAGCCCAGAACCCCAATGTTCCCTGCATCCGTTGTTTAACACCTCGGCACCCGCTACGTAGAGCGGCAATCAGTGCAGCAGGACGACCGCGTGGCTGCGTCTCGGCGGCACCCCCAGGGCATCTGAGACGAATTAAATGTTGTCTCCTGCAGGCTGTTTGGGCGCGGCGTAATTAAACCTGCAGTTGCCGGTGTTTCTCCACAGGCACTCGCAAGGGGAGGCGGGAGGGCGTTACACGCCTCCACTCAATAACTAAGCAACCAGTTGACCGATTCGGGTTCTTGAAACGCCATCCCATTGTCGACGATGCGATCCCGCTTCGATCTGGGACGTGCCGCCTTTGCGTACAGATAGGAAATAACAGACATAGTAAAACCAAAATATGTGAAAAAGGCATGCATAGGGCACCAGTATACAAGTCCGTCGTACGTCTATTGAGAACAGTTGTGACACAGGTCAACCTCTTCATGTGTTACTAAGACGCCAATTACATGTTAGTTTTGAGCACCCCTACTATGGTCGATAAATGTCCATAACGTCATAAAACTATGTCAAGTGCCTTTAAATGCTCGTCTTTGTACAAAAAAAAAAACATTTCAATGGGTATCATAGCTGTTTTTACGACTTAAATTAACGTTATATTCGAAAAATTGCGGTTAGATAAATTTTGCCTACGATGACTATGGGTGAGATCACGGTTGGTCTACACAGACTTCTTATACCATTACAACACATACTTCACAGTGCACAGTGCACACTGTCTGGTATGTTGCACGACCAGTATGTCCAGTGAACTAAGAAGAAAACCCGTCAAATTATCCTTTACGATGACCTCTTTATATGGTCTTGGGTGACCTTGAAAGCAAAAAATTCAGTAATATATGAAGAAGTGATGTACCACTGAAAACTTGGCGACGCATCGTCGTTTGGTTACGAAGTTTGGCGGCCGAGGAAAAGTGATACATGAAGAATGACCCCAATGGAAGTAGTGACAAGAAAAAACATGCATGAAGCGTTACTGGTATGAAACCTTAATCTTTCCGCATTATATTTTCGGTACACAATGTCCTGAGGCACCCTTAAAATAGCTGTTCAGGCAAGGCGAACATGGTAGGACACTGTCGAAAACGATGAATTAATCTTATTCACTTACCCATAACGCTAGTACTCATTCCCGTAATGGGGGGGGGGCTTATTCGCCCCCTTACCGAGATCTCGAAAACTACCTGTCCGATTTTATGGCAATAAATGGAAATCGGTGCTCCATTTACCTGTGGCTCATACGTTCCGATTTCTTTTTTTGCATGCACAGGCGTTCACAAGGTTTGGAAAATGACAGGAGTGTTTTTTTGCCTCTGAAAACTGAAGTAACGTGGAAGTTTCAAATGTATGTTACGCTTTTACGAATCATTCTGCACTTCAAAAATGCAAACTGTATTATACTGTTTGCATACTCCTGGCACAGAGACCACCAGGGGCATGAAAAGGAAGCTACCTTGTTCGCATGTTTATCAGGTCAAATAAGGTCAAACGTTTGACCTCAAATAATCTCAGATGACCTCAGTCACTTGAAATTGCCCCGGGGTTGTTGCAGTCTCTGAAAGTTTTCCAGTTATTTACATCGACTAATATTTGCAGAACTCTTGTTCTATGTAGTACGCGCGCAGACAGTTTAGGTAACAGCTTCGTGACCCGACCTGACATCATTCTGAAACTTGACACGTGTAGCACGCTGTGCTGAGCCGCATATATTCCAGCCTTCTATTTAAAAAAAGAAGCATCGAAAACATTCACAAAGAAAAATTTTGGCTTCTGACCTCTATCTGACCTGTAGAAATGGCCTCACGTCAACAAAAACATATTCTGATATCTGCGCAGTAATTTTCCTATATTTTCATTTGGAAGTTTAAATTCTACATTAAAAATTCAGTTTTTGACAGCCATTTTACTTTTACCTTCAACAGTGCAAAAAAATGATCTGAAGTGCATCCCACAAACGTAGCCTAACTCCACCGCCGGATAAGATACAATTATGAAAATTTGATGTGATACCTGGAAAGAATAGACAAAAAAGATGGCCAAGTTTCGAGTAGGTGCTTCAGAAACCCTAGACATAACGAGCAAAAAACCGGAGGGGAGTGGCCTTGAAGTTCCTCCCATTCTGGAATAGGGCTAATGACGACTGTTTTATAAAACACTGTTTGTTTTCCAAAAGCAGTAGCGAGTTTCGCATACGTAAGAAATTCGACAGTACGATCAATGAATGCAATATGAAACTGAGCAAACCTGCATGGTGGCCAACATTAATTCCCGTGTTGTGTAATTTCGTTAACGTTTCCCTGCCAGTATCCACGTATTCGTCACATTCAGACTGCAGCGGCTGGCAGTTTCATCCAAACGCAACATCTGAAACAGCCATCCGCTGAAAATTCTGCAAGCCCCTTTAAAAATCTCCTTAGCTACGATGAACATGTGTCAAGCCATCTACGCATAAATAAAAAAAACGCAATCTATTTGTAAGGACCTAAAACTTATTTATATCAGCTCAGAAACGCACTAAAGCAAGAAATCAGCCTCACATATCGGCAGCAGACGTCGCTCATTCACCGTTCGCTGACATGGCGACGTCCGAAACTGCTGAATCGATGATCAGGTGGCAGACGATCATATCAGCCGCGTCCGAATTTCATCGACAAGAACGAATCAGGCCTTTAGCACTGCACCGGCTGCCACTGCGACCTATTCCGAGAATGGATGGAGCCCGATAATAGGACGAACAACCAGAGGGATCTGGTTTCTGCCGTATTCTGTCACAAATGCTTCATTACGCCACTATTGTCACTACGCATATTTTATCATATTATGTTATATATGCGGAATTCTGTCCGAATTCCGCCGCGCTTGAATTCCTGAAATCCTGATGACGCATGTCAAACGCAAGTATCAGCATTGTTGGCGGATACTTATACTTGTTATTAAAAATGGAAGCTTTTTATTATGAAAGCTTATTACACTTCACTATTCTTTTACTACCATTTTGTTTTTTTTATCACATGCGGACACTAAACAACGAAGGCCAATAATTTCTGTGGATTGTAGGTTCGTAATATAATCAAATGGCAAGAAGCCTTAGAAATACAGGGACAACACCCAGCGTGAGCCCGCACCAGAAAGTTGGTGTTGGGCAGCTGATGCAGCCTACCACCAGATGATAGGCAGCTGCATACCAATGGCTGTCATACAGAATGCAACGGTTCAGGCGGACATTACAACAGTTCAAGTAGGAACGGGCGAATGCACCGGAGTGATGATGGAAAACATGAACTTTATAAAGCAATATGGGTTTGTTAAAAATACATGGGGCTGATAGACGCGACAGAAAAATACTGAAAATTGACACAAAAACGCATGTGAAAAAGTCATAGGACAGTAAACTACAAGACAACTGACTTGAACTTTGCGGAGATTATGCGAAAAGATTTAACACTTGGATATCAAAACTTCAGAGCGAAAGCGAAAGCAGTTGTTTCCTTTCCAATGATTGTTCATTAGAAGCGTTGCCAATGTTCATTACAATATAAAGAACAAGCAAAAATCATATTTTATCATCGATCTAACGTGTTGTCTACACATGAGACATCTTCAGAGATAAGCGTGGGTCAACGACATTTGTCCGGTTTAAATTTAAAAAATAAAGTGCACGGTTAGTAACGACATGGATTTTCTGATTCCCACACATAATTAAACACGGACAGGCAGCGCTGAAACAATACACGGCGGATCAGTATAGCACCTGTTCACATGTCCACAGTCTAGGTCCTTGTGGCGGCCCATCACACAATTGCAGGGTTTTACGCGAGTTAACCTGACGGTTAATTAGTGGGTCCATATCCCAAATGAGTATGGCTGCAAGAGCCGTTAGACACCGTTTCTCCGTTGCCCTCGCCAGGATCTTTATGTTCGAGGTAATGGTGCGATGAGTCAAGTGTTCTTTGTGGTATGTTCTGTTTCAGTGGGCCTCTATGTTGCAAGTGCATGGTTATGCGTCTTGTCAGAGCTGTTGTGGTGTTGCCGATGTAAGCACTGTTGGCAAGGAGTGTGCAGTCTCCCTAACGGTACTTGTAGTCATACACGTTTGTTTTAATACTGCTGGATCACCTGGCATGTTTTCAACGTCAGCTGTTGTAGGCCAGTCAGTCAGTCAACGAGGCAGTTGTTGGACTTCTGCAGTAGATATTCAACATGACCTTGTCTGCTGTTTCCTTCGCCCTGCAGCTGCGGCCTATGATGTTACGGAGTATCCTTTCATCCGTTCAGTAGCCGGGAGACATCACAATTCCTATAGAAGAGCTCGCAGGTGTTGCTTTGTTTATGCCACAGGCTCCAGGGGTCTGGTGATGGCGTGCTTGATTTCTGCATGGATGACAGAGATGGGATAGTTATTCTTGACCAATAGGTGCTTAACCTTTTTCAACTCCTGGTGTACCAGAGCCCAGATTGAACAGTGCTTCAATGTTCGGTTGACGTAAGCCTTAATGACGCTAGTTTTGTACCTTTCAGGGCATTCGCTGTCGCCATTTAGGCACCTTCCAACGCCAGTTGGCTTGCGGTATACGCTCGTCTGATACGAGCTACTGACGCGTCGATGCTGACGTCCAGAAAACTTATTTTGTTTTCTATGCTGTTTCCAATGGTAAACCGAAACCTGATGCCTCCTCAAGCCATGATTTCAGTCGATTTAGGTAGTTTATGTCTCAGACGTCCAATAAAATGTCGCCGATGTAACGGCAGTACAGGAAAAGTTTGGTGTTTCCATCCCTCAAGACTTCTTCGATCGCTGCCATGAATGCTTGGTATGGTAGGCAGATCATGGAGAATGAATTACGAATGAACCACGTGACACGACCCGGCACATTCTCCTCCCAATAGTTACTGGGTTATCACCTCGCAAAAAAACGCGATTTTCCCACAGGCCGTAATGATAAACACCCCACAGGCCACGCACAAAGATGGCGGCGCTGATACCGCGCCGGCCAATAACAGCAGCCGATGTCATCTGCTATATCTACGCGCGCAACAAACGTAAACATTACAAAACAGATTACAATAAAAAAGATGCAACTAAATAATCAAACCACCGCAATCCGTTCGGTACGACGTAACTCGCCAGCAGTAGGTGTGCTCAGGTACGTGGCCGGGATTTCCCTCGGGGGGGGGTGCAAATATCAAATTTTGTCATAATCCACTGGCATATGACGAAATTTACAGGAAAAAGCAGCAGTTTTATGTAATTTACCTCATATTTAACGCACAGAAAAACAACAGAATGTTTGCTTTTGCCACTTATATATAATCACTGACCGCTAAAATTCGTTCCCGTTAATTTCGTACAGTCGGGGGCGGGTTAAAGCTGCCATCATTATCATCATCAATTTTCTGAAGCACGTAGTACATCAGGTTTGGCGATCGGCTTAAGAGCACAAGCACTTTTTAAGAACGCCCCCCGCGGTTAACAGGGTAGTATAAATCCCAGCAGTAAGCAGTAAATGTATCATCAGAATGCTATGTACAAGTCCAGACACTACTTCGGCATTTCCTCTGGTGGGGTTGCTCTTGGACTCAACGGGATTGCAATTTGAAAGCCTGGGGTTGCACCTAAAACGCCCTTTTTATAGATGAGGTATGGCTGGTTTCCGGCTAGCCGGCTAGTTGCCGATCGATCGGCTAGCCGTAGCGGGCGGGTAGCCGACCCGGCTAGCCGGCCATGGGAATGGAGCTGGGGCTGTTGAAAAATGCATGCGCAAGGACGAGCGGCGCAATGCAGACGCAACCAATGGTGCACGTTAGGGAGCAGTCACGATTGTTATGATTTCTGCTGGCCAATTTTTCCAAGATTTACCAGCAAACGAGGTAGCAAAATGCTACACAAGAGCCCTCGGAATCCTGCACTGTCGGACAAGAAGACCTCGGGAAATTTTCCAAATTCATGCAGACCTAGGAACATTCACTTCTGTTTTTGTTTTGTTTTTTAATTTGATTTAATCAAAATATACGGAAACACGACTTCTAGAGAATACCAGTAATTTCTGGACCGATCCCGGCAACGCAAGACCAACCCCCGAGCGTTCCTACGCACGGGCGGACTGGCAAACGTTTACTTGTCGCCGATTAGGAGGCCGAGCCTGACGTCACGCGTCCGACTCCACTCACCCAACGCCACAACATACGAGACGCCAGAACAGCACCGAGGACAGCCGCATGTAGCAATAACTTTATTTTTCCTTTTTGCCTAAGTAGCTTGGATGCGTTATGAGCACCCTAATAACGGAACTGCTCCGGATTGCAAGCAGCGAGAGAACCAAGATTTGCTGAGGCTCGGCAAAATCCGATAAGACAGGTAATGGCGGAACCGATGTATCAGAGAGCATACAACCATCTCTACTCAGTCAACATATCGAAGGCATCAATAAGGCTACGAGACTATGGTTATGGGACTTAATCATAAGTACACACATTGAAAAAGACGTGATAACTGCAATGGAGGCGGAAGACAGAGACGAAAGTAGGGAAAATGTATGATCATGCAAAATCAAGGATGGGTTGGGAAGAGAACTGATCCCATCCCGACTTTTAACTTAGCCAACAATCAGCTGAATGAAAATCGGGAAGCTGCTTACTATCTGCGTCTGAAAATGTCACGGCCATGATCCCTAATGAAGCGAGTGCATCATCAAACGCACTCCAATGAACCGAAACCTCAGTAACAAGCCATCCGAAGTATCACAAGTTTGACCATATTCAACAATGACCTGCAGAATACGTTTCCATGGTTCTCCACTACCATTTTCCGTGGCTTCGTTGGTCATTTTGCAGGATCGAGAAAGCGCAGAACAAGTGTGTTGTCACGCAGGACCCAGCAAGCCGGCAATGCAATCATAACTCTCCGTCAGAGGCGACGCCGTCAGCGGCGTCGGCCCAGTCACTCCGCTTTGCATCTCTGCATCAGTTTTCTGGTGTCTCGCACTGTTTCTCACCCACTTGTTCGTCGCACGCCGGGCTGCCAGCAGACCTCAGAGGACACTTCCGCATCGCACATCGACCCTCCGTCAGCCTGCAGCGGCCAGGAACGTGACGCTGCATTCTGGAGACAGCGCCAACTGCCCCTGTATCCAGCCGCTGTCCCACAGAAACGGCAGCCGGGTACTGGTCTCAAGACAGCGCCAACTGCTGCTGAATCCAGCCGCCGTCCCGCACACGGGAACCAGTTCGGCAGCAGTTCGGAGACAAACGGCAGGTGCTGATATGGAGTCGGCGGTTGTTTGTTGCGTGTACAAGAGACACGTCATCTGCCGCGCAGGAGGCGTCCTCGTCCCGCGTACAGTTCGCCCAGTTGCTGACTGGAAGTGAGTTCTTTCTCAGTTCCTGGTCACATGTGTTCCAGGGAGCAACTTGTATGTCTGCCATTGCACGGCGGAGATGGGGTTAGGATAGTAACAAACCAATAAATTAAAATCTGGATGGGATTTCTGTAAGTCATTCAACATGCATCGCGGTGGCAGAGCTGCCATCGCGACGCATGCAAACTGTGTTTAATAGCCTTATCAAACACAGTTTTTGCCATCAGCATAGGCACGCACTCGCTGAGGGGTGGATAGAGCGAAGAGGAAAGGACACAGGAACCATGCGCATCGTCTTTGGGTATGGTATACCACAGGATACCATCCACCGACAATCAATATGTGCTTGACATTGGATCTCCGAGATGGTATGGACCATCGCGGACAAGCGTGGGGATAAAGAAATGAAAAAACTGTTAGCACCAAAAATTGTATGTCCTTCAATTACGTTGCAGGCAGCCAAGATAACACATCATATTCGGCATATTCTTTGGTTCTGGTCTAACTATAAACTGCAATAAACTTCTAGAGCCAGTACCGTAAATGTTATTACTGTAATTCTTCTGATTGTCATTGTTGTGTGCACCTGATGCATGTCACCGCCCGCCAATGTGATGAGGTAGACGTGTCCCAGCTAACTGAACCCGGCCACGACGCAACGGCGGCTCGAATGGTGCGCTGTTTATTGGAACACGCCAGTGGCACATCCACTGCGGCTGGGCATAGTTTCCGAATCTCTCTGGGCATCCGGCACGTAAACAGGAAGAAGAACTGGCTGTCTATTGCGGCCTAAGCCCCGACAACAGCTTTCGTGCCTCGGGAGCGCGACACACGCCTCATCGCCGTCACAACAGCTGGCCCACTGCCATGAATCACAGCACACCACGCAGAACTCAGGTCACAACAGCTGACCCACTGCCATGAACCACAGCACACCACGCAGAACTCAGGTCACAACAGCTGACCCACTGCCATGAACCACAGCACACCACGCAGAACTCAGGTCACAACAGCTGACCCACTGCCATGAACCACAGCACACCACGCAGAACTCAGGTCACAACAGCTGGCCCACTGCCATGAATCACAGCACACCACGCAGAACTCAGGTCACAACAGCTGACCCACTGCCATGAATCGCAGCACGATACGCGTGCCCGGCACCAAACCGCACTACCACCTACCGACCAACTCTCAAACACTCGTGTTCGACCTCCACCACAGGTGGCAGTGTATTCCCGGCTGCGCGCTGACCCTCAGTGAGGTCACACGCGCCCGCAAAAGCTGTGAAAGCCGCAACAGGCATATTTCCACGCACCGTATTATACAGGATGCATAAAGAGGCACAAGTTTAATAAAAGGCGCCACACGATGGAAACCTTGCTAAGCGTAGATTACGAAGGAAATTATTATTCATGTAACCTTAAGGTATCATGACAGATTTCATATACGCTACATTGATTACGACGGATGAAGGCAAGAAAACTTTGAAAACAAGTGCTGGTAAACGTTACTGCTAAGTTCGTCCCCTGCAACAGTGAAAATCGTCAGTCACATGGAGGTTGAAAATCTACTTGGTAAGGGACACCTGTGCAGAGTTTTATGAAATGTTCTAAACTATGAATTACTGATCTATGCCATATTTTCACTACTTTGCTTCATAAAAGCGTAGACAGCACAGCAGAAGCCACTGAATCCGACAGTAAGGCTGCGCATTTTTTGTTTAGATGGAAGTTAAGACAGTTGTTTCCGTAAAAGGTACGACTTTATAAGGGAGGTCATAGACAGCTGAGTTAACTTCATAGTTAACAAAGAGTCAACTTCTGGCAGTTATGGTGACGTCGCGGCCTCTTGGTTAAATCGGAGAGACAGGGCATGACTGCGCGCTGTTCGAATCCCGAGACAGACTGTCACATTTTCCCGGAGGACTTTATTAAAGATGCAAGTGCTTAATCATTTAAAATATGGGAAAACAGCATTATTTACAGCCACCAGGAGTTGGAAACTGCACTTTCGCCAAGACAAAACCATAAGTCCCCATTAAACGGCTACATCGTTATGATTTACGAATCGAGGACTTTCCCAGTAAACTGGATGAGTACGGCTTTGCGTTTTCGCCCGACGTGTTTTCGTGTGTCCGCAGGTTCCTGCATTTGATTTGTGGAATTGGGCACTGCACACCGCTTAAATCGAAACTCACTGACGTGACGAGTCGCTAACTAACTTAAGGCACCTCCAAGACTACCAAAAGTATGTGCTTCGAAAAATTTCCGACGTCTTCTGTCTCAGAAAATCGACGTGAAGCGGAGCGGGCAGTAGTGATCCTGGAACACCTGTTCAGACGACTATGTCAGACTGACAGTGGTAATTCTGGGATATCCTCTGTTCAGATGACCATTTCACACTGACAGTGGTGACCCCGGGACACCCTCAATCCAGGCGACAATGCCAGACGGACAGTGGTTACCTCGGGACAACCTCTTTGTAGATGACCATGTCAGACGGTCAGTGGTGATTTCGACACAGGCGGTGGTGAACTCGGTACATCCTCTGTTCAGACGACCTTGTCAGGCCGACAGTGGTGACCCTGAGACACCCTCTGTTCAGAGCACCATGCCAGACTAACAATGGTGACCCCGGGACGCTCGGAGCCGGCCGCTGTCCGCCCAGAGGACCGTTTCCGGCCGGACGACCTGCCTTAGTCACAAACATGGAGGCTTGCTCGGCCTCCTAGCCATGATTTTGGTTTGTAGGGACAAGTGCTGGTCCGACTTCCATATCTCCACTGACAGAATGTAAGGAGATGAGGCCGAAGGAAGTTTAACCTTCCAGTTTCGTGAGAAATTTCTGGTGTCGTTAGTGTCTGATGTTTGTGTCCTAATCCACGTTTAAACGAGTGGTAATAAGCTTCGAAATTCGATTCGAATTTCGAAAAGTTACCATGAATGAGTAAGGATACTGGTGCGGTACTGGTACTAGTAGGTTGAACTGCGGGTCTGCAGATCATAATAAAGGAGTGTTATGTTTCAGCTATCAACGACTGGAATCGGCATCGATTTGTCGATTAGCTATGTAGATGTGGTGGGAAGGAACAGAAACTCGGGCTCGGTATATTCGGCCCATGCTTTGCCATTCTCTTTGTGTGTTTCGGATGTCACGGATGTCTGTGTCAAAGGATGCATGGTATGCTGTGGTCATAAAGATCAGTAGTTCATGTGTCCCTCGTACCGGAAGTCATGGGATAGCCGAAACTCTTACAAGGAGGTACGGATCCCAGCCAAGTCAAGGACGTACGCGGAGTTATTTATCCCAGCTATTTGATCCGGCCGCGCAGGCTGCCACTGCTGAACTGCTCTTGTAAAGCTCGATTTTTCCTTTTCTTTTTAAGCCCACAGTTCGCTCTGCAAGCGTGGTGTTTAGGATAAACGGAAATGCTAAGCAGAGCTGGATTTCTGGTCTTGCGCCCGACTGCGTATCTCCGGGTTAACCGTCGGTTTCGTCGCGAAACCTGAACGTGTTTTCGAGAACAATGTCCTGTGGCAATCAGCATGACCTCTCCTGGCCTGCTACCCGCTGATCCTGGAACGAAACGGTGGGTTCCGAAATTAATGGAATGCGCCGCGCTGGGCTGAAGTGACTAGTATTCTTTCAACGTATCTACCGAGTACGGCCTCGTCTACCGGTAAGCCTGTTATGAGCTATTATTTCATTTATTTCAGTCGTCCATAAGGGTAAAAAATGCAGGTCAACATATGATCCAGCTAAAGACTGTATGTCTGATTCTCAGAGAAACTCCGGGCAAAAACTTCAGGGAACTCTGGAACGCATGCGAAAAGTTTCGCCGTTCATCTCACAGTGCTGTACACCTCAAAATCGGGATACCATACAGGCCATGGCATAACTGGAGTGTCCAGCCAAGGTATAAACTGTGATGACGGTCCAATCTCCTTTATCCTCTGAACAGTGCGGTCTCAGATTGCTCTGGGACGTACTGTCATCCTGCCGCCAAAGTCTAAAGCATGTCCAAGTCAGCGAGTCAGGACCAACAGTCGAAAGCTCCTGAAGTCCGGTTGGCGGGAGTTTTGGCGAAACCTGAAGATATTTCACCGAGCGCCCCCAAGCCCAGAGACCGCAGCACAGATCACCGACAGAGCCAAGCAGCGCGACTGAGCAGATGAGCTGAACGCGTTCTTTTCGTCCGAGGGAGCTGGCGTAGCAGCTGGCCTGGAGGACGACCTGGCTGCCGATCGGCCGGGGCTCAGACCGAGCCGAAGAGCTTGAGATCCAATCAACGTTTATAGCTTTCTTCAGCTCTGGCCTGTCAACCTGCCGAAGCTTGCGGCAGCCGTGAGGCGCAGGAACGCTTCGGAAGCGCTTGGCTTGGACGACTGGTTAGCTCTGTTAGTTAGGTTAGCTAGGTTAAAGAGCGGTTAGTCGCTTCCAGTAAACTACGTTCAGTAGGCTGGTTACAGTACGTTACGTCTGGTTGACTAGGTGAGGTAACCAGACTCCAGCAGATCGGTGTTACAGACCGCGTCTGGCTCTGGTTCCGATCGTTTAATTCGGGTAGGTGGTCTTGTGTGTCATCCGGTGGTCCTGTCCGGGCTGCCCAGTTCGGTGGGATCGGTGACCGAGGCCGGTATGTCGGGTCAGGCGGGTCGGACCCGGTCCAGTGGTCTTGTCCGGGCTGTTCAGACCGGTTGGCTCGGGGACCGAGGCCGGTACGTGGGGTCCGGCGGGTCGGACCCGGTCCTGCTGGGCGCTTCATTTATCTCCAGCCGGCAGCGGCAGCCGGCTGTCGGCCGCAGCCTCGGCCGGACAAATTAGCGGCGCGACAGCGGCAGAGGCGGCCGCAGAGCTGGCCGAACGCCGAGGCACCCTCCAGGGAGGCGGGAGAGAGAGTCCCTCCAGGGAGAACCAGAGCGGGGCCCGCGCCGCCGCAGAAGCCAGTCTCCTGGGAACACGGTGTGAGACGCTCGAAAGGAAAACACTCGGCGTGCTGCTGGACTCCTGCTGGACGTCGCACAGTCGCAGAGAGACCTCCTACTGGCTAACACAAACAGGGGTGCACCAGTGGTACGCATGGTGCGCACCAGTGCACCAAGCCCGGTTTTCGGCTCCCTAATACCAGGCCTTTAGGTCTCCAAGGTCATGCTGTAACGTTTCTCAGGAAGCGCGTTTCAAACCCCTACTCTGTTGACGCTCATCATACGCACCGTTGTATGGAGCTCGTCCACCAGAGAAGCACCACATCTGTACAGAGTTTTCGTGTCTCGACTGAATGGACGGCAGACATTGCCATTAGGGAAGGACACGGAGCCCGGAACGTTGATGTGCAGAGAAGAAGGCGTTAGCCACAACAGAAATAACGTCCGAGGGTACAAGTGCCCAAATGGTCTTCACATGACTCAGAATATCGCCCTTTTCTCTCATTCTGGTACTCGAACGGCAACGAATGGCGATTCCAGGACAGATTACCAACGTGAGTTCACCACACTCTCGCAGATTTCGCTAAAAAATGGTGCACGGGAAAATGGGTGTATTGCGCCCCCTTGACTAATTGCGCCCAGCTCCATTCCCGCGAACCTGCCTTATATCTTAGTCTACTCTGTTTAAAAACTGAATTGTCGCCACCAGTTATCCCATTCCTGAGCCAGCGTGGGGAGAACGAAGGTAAGCTACGCACTCCACGCTCTCTAATAAAATAATAGGTTTCTTTAACTATTTTAGCCCGTTTTTATCGTGCTGACTACAAGGTTTGATGACATGTACGACATTCGAAATGTACTTTCTGAGAAACAGACATAAATGTTTATTGTATTCATGTAAAACCTTCCCAAGCATGAGAAACCTCTCGCCGGTTTCCGCGTTATTGTTCACAGGTACCATAATTTAAGTTGCGTCCATGGCAAATACGCCGCGGGCGCAGTAACCAGGACGTTATTGAATGTGGCTGACCGCACAGCGATTTGGATCGCATACCATTTTGAATATCTGTTTTCCGACAACATGAAGCCTTTCAGCTGGACTGTAAGCTGCAAGCACGCTTCAGCTAGCTGTCCAGGGTGTAAAAAGCGGGCAGGTTAATAAGAAAAAAGGCCAGCAATGTGCACAGGTACGCTTTTTGGTCAGTGGTGCTGAGGACCTGGAAGTGAATGAAGGAGATATCAGACCTGTGGCCTCGAATGGTGGCCTACTCCTATATAGAAATCATATAAAAATTACGTAAAAATTTGAGATTGTTTTTTACATGGTGCTCCTGAGAACTTCTTAAATCAAGCGTCAAAATATGTCTGGACGTTACCTACACAGGAATGTGACACCCAAAACCTTCCAAGTACTGAAACATTTTGGATAAACGTGAGAAAACATCAGGTCCAGGAAAATATGGGACCCATAAATACCAAGTATAATCCTAAAGCCTTCATGTAATGTCCCTGGCGCAACATACCAGCGGCGCACGGAAGAGGGAGGGGAGGACAGATACTCCCCTTTTCGTACTCTGCAAGTTTCGCGACAGCCATTACCTACGCGTACGTGCGTTGCATGGTAAGCACCGGCCTGAATTTTTTGAATTCCCCTCCCTCGTATTTCTCGCTGGGGTGGGACCCGTTTATCTCATTGACGTTTATCTCATTGCTAAGGAGCCCCCTGGAGCTGTCCTAGCTCGGTATCGCTAACTGCATTCCTAATCTACATCTCTTCCTTCTCACAATATCTCATGAAACCCTTTCGAGACCACGCCTCTTGCCGAGTGAGGAACGAACCTCCGCCCACTCCCTCAAAAAGGGAGGAGAACACCTGTTCTTCCTTCTGCCTACGAAAAACTTAGAGGCATGCATCCTGCAAATGTCGAACGTCGTCTATGGTGTGATGAAAAATGAACTCAGAAGGATTGCATGTCATGTTGCGGAACACATGCAGCGTGGTCACCTTTTTCATAAGTCTTCGCGCATGGCCGGAACAGGCTGGCTGCGAAGATTTCTGGCACGGCACCCCAGTCTTGCAATACTGTCTCCAGAGGCGACCAGCATCGCGACATTGGCCGTCTTCCAGGGGTCTGAAGTAAAGTTGCTCTCCAGGAACCTGAAGGTCCTGACGGATAAGCACATTTGCATCCCATCCAGGATTTATAATGTCGATGAGACAGCCATTCCGACAGTGATGCCTCTACAGAAAGTCGTCACATGAGGAAGGTAGGTGACAAGTCGGGGTCGTCAAGAGCACTGAGAGGGGCCAAAAGACCACGGCCGTAAGCTGTTGCAATGTTTCTCTATAGATTGATAAGTGTCGGATCAGCTACACAGTCACGCGAAGCCAGCACGATTCTAATTTAATTTTTGGCACACAAAAAAACGCGACATGAAAAGTAGCACAGCGTTTTCTGTGTTGGACATCTCAGATGCCTACCTTCCATCGATGGAATACATACGCTTTTAATCATGTTTCTTTGCAGTGCATAAATGAGAAGGCATAGGATATGCGATGCATCGTTGAGTATCTGCACGATAAAGACACAAGTGAACGATAAACCAGGATACCCAATATTTTTAACAATTAACGGTGGGAGAAACCAAAGAATAGCCTGCTCTTTCATGATCAAGTTATGTTTGTCTCTGGTAGGTAAATTGAACAACAGAATTCGACACAATACACGTAAATATTATTGTACCTGAACTATAACTGGCATGCTCAAGCCCGGCCTTGTATTTTCATGAGGCACCTGCACATGAATTTAGTTGCCTAAACGTTGTAACTCATCTAATTCACTCAACTCAAACGCAAGTAAAATTTTTAGCACCCAACTCGATGCAAGTATGTTTACCTACACTGCCGTCTTCCATCTTAAGCGTACATTCATTCGTCAGTTTAACTTCGGCACTGGGGCGCATTTGAATGCCAACTGCGCCACCCCCTAGGCGCAATTAACAACGAATTTCGACAACTGCGCCCTTTCTGAGGGTTTAGGAAAACGGACTGCCAAAAACAAGAAGAACATTCCTCAAAAATATTCCGACCGTAATAATGAAGAGCAGTATATGTACCATTGTTAGAAACACAAACTTTGCTTCTGGTACTCAAGGGTGACTCACACATTGCGTTTTTGCTTAAGGGGGTGCAATTCAACCCTCTTTCCCCTACAAGATTGTTCTGATTTCGATTCTTTGGTTTATAAATTAGTGGTGTCAAGAGGTCACGAGATACAGATCTGCAGCCAAGTTTTCTGCTTGGCGTGATAGTTTGACTATTGGCGACCCCGTTTGTGTCAATATTCCTCTTCTTCAGTATTTCTCTTTTCACAAGTTCTCCTGGCCAATTCTTCACTTCTTCACCAGACACACACTTTCAGCACCTATATTCTTGACGTCAAACACTGACCACTCACAGCACTAGCACTTTACTACGTCACGAACGTCACGAGGTCCACCACATGCTGAACCGATAGAGGTCCAGATAGATCGATAGATAGGTACTGAGCGAACACCGGCCCTGCTTATATACGACTTCCAACGGAAATGATAAAAGGGGAATTTTGCAATTATGATATCATACACAACCAATCAAGAGGCGTTTGGCAACCCCAATATTCTCTAAAGAACTAGGCTTTAGCCAATGAACGCAAAGAATTCTAAAAACTGGCTGATGCAAGGCGGATCCAAGAGCTCAGAACTTTCCGCGGGTGTAAGCTGTTTTAAGATCAGAAAAAAGGAAGTAAAAAAGAACTATTAACTTTACGGATATGATTCACCCAGCTTCAATGCGGTACGACTGATGTACTTGAGACATTAATGCGTTCTCAGACGCTTTTGTCTGATTCGCTTCGGTGCCGACTTTGGGAACTAGAGTTGAAGGCATCTGGTAGCCTTAGGTATTCTTCATAAACCAAAAACTTTTGAAGAAAAATCTCTAATATTTAGAGGAATTTGGAAAACATTAAAATCTGAGGGTTTTCTAATACAGGAACTCTAAAGCCATGACGTGAACTTTGTTACAAGGTCACTGAAAACGTGAGGTCCAGACCGACGACCAACTACGTACGTCACTAGTCTTCATGATCAAAAACGTTATAAGGTTAATACTATATATCATTAAAAAGAAAAAGAACGAACAAATGTATTCCCTTTAATGTTGACAATGATGCTTTCTCCATCTCAACACAGTACAGTCCGCAAAGGTTATGATAAATGTACGTAACCAAATGTACAGCTGTGTTCTCAATCTGTTGAGGCCATTATACCATTAATGTGCCATTATGTCTTGATGGCACATTAGACTTCATGTGCATAGTATAAACATTGCTAGAACAATTTCGAAATCAACATTCTGTGAATTGTATTTGGCATTTCCCATAAATCTAACATACATATCAATGTATTTGCATCAGATTTGCAATCGTGACCGTAATTCTGCAACCTATGGGAAAAATGGCACACAGAATCGTGCACTAAACCCGCCAGTACTACTAGCAGATCCAGAGTGCCATCAGAGCCACGGACCACCGTCTGGAGGAAAACCTGAGGCCGACTTGCTCTTCTGCTTTCTTTTTTGGATAGAAATTGCACCTCGTTTGTTTTTGAAAGAACCGTTTGTTCACACATTTTTTTTTCGAAACTGGCAAAACAAATGGCCGAAACCTGAGGAAAAACCAGCATTTCGGGATATGTTAAGCTGCATGGATGGAGATTTAACCCTTCCTTAGCGTATGGTCTGGATTTGCCTGTTAGACCTGGGAAGCTCATTCCTTCTTACGACAAAATTGCGTGATGTGATGTTATTCATATGTGTTTGAGAACGATCAAGTCACCGTATCATCCTGACCTCATGATCATACAGGTACACGGTCCCTTTTCAATCCCATTTTTATTTCAGTGAAATAAAAATGGGATTTTTCAGCTAGCTGAAGACTAAAAACGCAGACCAGTCTCCATAGGACCATTTTCCACCACGTAATGCTGATTCTGTGTCAGTAGTTCAAGGCATCAATGTTGGTGCTGACCGTACTTGCTCACTTGCCACCGGCTTTTATTTTCGAAATGGGTTGGATCCAAATGAACCAAGCGGATTCCTTGTAGAAAAAATGTTGAATGAACAAGGTAACAAACACCAGCACATTATCCTTCCTCTAATACATGAAATATCGCCTTGGAAAATGCACGTTTTTCCCATAGGTCGTAATGATCAACAGCCCCGCATGCCAACCACGAAGATGGCGGCGCCCATACGGTGCCGGTTAGTACCAGCCAATGGCAGCAGCCTATCTCCTTCCCCATATCTGTGCGTGTCATAGCCATATGTTTTACATAAATATAGAAAAGCATTATGTTTTAAGGTATGATATTAAAAGTTGGATATAAAAATAAAAACTGAGTAGATATACAAGACATCTTTTACATCCATTGTATTTTGAGGTTTTGGCATGCAGAGCCATCTGGTGGCAGGAGTTTTACCTCAACGCCTCACTGTTCCTTGTTTGAAAATCGTATTACATGTGGGCAGTTTACCATAGAAGCATTATTCCAAACCGAACAACTCCAAACCGAATCTTATGCTGGATGGATTCGCTCTACATGCTTCGTGCTTGTAAGATGCAGCCAAGAAATAAAGTTTAGTGACAGATGTTTTGACAACTGCGTAATAAGTAGATCAGCACATCAAATTACTGACTTAAAGTTGCACAATGCATCTGATCGGGAAAATAACTGGCACAAACAGCCCAAAACAAGAAGACGTGTAGTAAAGGATGGCACTGGTTGGGGTGAATGAGATTTCCCATTTCTGCAATTTAGTTCGCACAGTTTTTGGCTCATCTTCCTACCTGTCCCACTCTGTAGAATTCGATTCCTGGCATGCATATCGCTGACAGAAGTATCCTTCCGTTTCCAGACATCTCCGTCCCGCCGTCCAAACGGCGGGACGGAGATGGACTGAAACGGAATCAGACGGAGACCGACTGATAGGACGACCCGTTCTGTCTTTTTTTGCGTACAGATCTGTTGCACCTTCAATGGGATTCCTCTGCAGACTCTCAGAGTGGGCGGCATGACAGCACATGCTGCGATCGTGGTGACCGAAAGTGCGCTTTACTTTGGAGTTCGTCATCAACAGAATGACTCGCCGGTTTCCATGTATGCATTTTATGTCCGTTACCTTCGCCGATGCCCGAGCTTATTTTCTAACAAGGGTGTTGGCCTCCCTCGCGTCCTGTACCAGTCGCCCGGCATGCTAATGCGACTGGAGATGGCGGGCAGCATTAGCAGGCGCCAGAGGCCGGTTCTCCTTCAGGAAGGAAAACAGCTCGCATCCACCAGCCCGGAGATGACAGAGCCGCTTGTCTGAGAGGAATGGATCACACTCACATCGGAGAAACATTGAGCAATGAGCATCACTCGGAGGGCGCCAGACAATGGAAAATGGCAATGAGACGGAAAGAGTAAAAGGTAAACAGGCTCTGTAGCCTACAATACATATGGGAAGGAGCTTACTGACTGCCCATGAAGAAGGCTAGGAGTAGTAATCAGAGTGAAAGGCGCCAGCACGTCATTTCAGGGTAGTGCGTAGTCAGAGTGAGAGGTGCCCTAGGTCGCCATTTCAGGGCAGTCCCTAATTAGGCCATTAGTAGGCAATTAGTATCCACAGGTAATCAGGCCATTTTTCTGAGAGATTTTGGGATACGCCCTCAATGGAGCAGCTTTGGTCATCGCGAGTCATCGCCGCGGTGCCGGCTCCGCCTCGCCATACTGTGCCGCACTAAACCGCTGTTGCCCGGGGTAGTCTATTACCGGTGGCGCTGTCTGTGGCACAGCCTGGTTTGGCGGCCGGGCCTGTTTCCTCGTCCCGGCCACACGCATGACTGGGAGTCCTGGGAGAAATCTAGACCCTAAATATACAGTATAAATCTAGACTTAAGATGCTAATATTAAGGTTACGCCAGTGACTTTTGTCGGTCTCCAGCTTCCCTGGCTTAAGGATTGGACACCGAACATTAATTTGCAGACATCTTTTCCATCTACATTTGATTTGGTCATTTGACGGTCAAGGGGGTCTTCCGAAAGTTAGCCATCTCCGTGTGCTCACTGTGTGCTGTCAGCAACCGAATGTATCGAGAATTTTCATTTCGGGTTGAAGTCGGCACAACCTACGGTGTCAACACACAACTAACGCCATCTGATCAACCCGGGCGATGGGTTTCTAATTCTCAGACCATGTTTGCAGAGCTCATCCACAGTCCCGCCACAACCACGGAGTTATTCCGCCAGGCAGTGTGTGTCACAGCTTCCAGACCCCGTCGTCAGCCGAAAAGCCTCTACGGGCATGTCCAATGCCTAGCCCAGTGATGTATTTGCTGATGAAATGTCAGCACCACGCATTGGATCCAGATGCAGAGGCGTGTGGACGTTTTTTCACAGGCTTCCATTATCAAGGCGTGTGGAATTTTTTCATAGGCTTTCATTATCACTCACAATACCACATTGGACGCAAGCACTCGAGTACACACATTAACATACAATAATGCGACCACCCCCGCCACTGACGCCGCCCGGCGCAGCGCCTGCGTGTGTGCAGGTGTTGCCTTGTGTTGTGGACATGGAGAAAGAGGCGCGAACGAAGCTGTGGGACCAGCCTCTGTGATGGGTAAAACCAATGGACCAGAAGTACGCGAAAAGGTCTTTATGGTCATCGGATGCTATATCACGTCCACCGGAGGAAAATGCGAACACAAATCAACCTAGGGAACACACTACCAAAGGGGTCATTACAGGCTAGTTTTTGGTTTGCTTAGTATGACGCACAAAAGTAATTTTTTACTTACTTCTGGGGGTTTTCTTCAAAGGTTCAGTGTGATATCACCGTAAGATCTTGAAAAAGTTCGAGAAGCATTGCGTGGTCCGTTTCCCGGCGGCGTGTGTCTAATCCGTGGGCCGAAGTCGTCTGGCTCCCGGTACCAACGACAGGCGGTACACTGAGCTAGCTGGATCATCAGCGACACGACAAGACACGTGTCGCTTGCGCGCGGCACGTGCCTTCAACGCCGAAACGCGCTCTACGCCACGTTATTGCCGATTTAATTGTTTTTCAGCTGGTGCATCTCGAGCCGTTCCAACCCATGGTTGCCGAGAAACCTGCCGGAACCGAGACAATGTCTGACGCTGTTGGTGTATTTCGTTTTCATGTTATTCCTATGCGTAAAAAATCACCCGCTAAACACGCAACATGTCCCAGCTGAGGACTGCAGCACGACGAAAATTAGCAGATGCATCGGTCGCGCGCCAGTCCTTTCGTCTGCAGTTGTGTAACCTGTTCCGCTGTCTGTAGCAGGATGGTCTGCTCCGCTGTGCGCAGCAGTGTGGTCTGCCCCCTGCCGGTGCTCTCCGGCGCTGACACCACGTCCTGCCGGAACGCCTAGCACATCAACTATGCAAATCGCACTCCATTTCCACGGCGATCAGCATTCAGGCGTCGCGCGCCCGTCCAGCCGACAGGCGTCTGGGCGGGTCAGGCGGACGCCTGGCACGCCTGCCATGATCCTGGCCTCCCTCCGATGGCCGGGGAGGGGGGGGGGCTGAGACGGTGAGTCTCTGAGGACTGGTGTAGATCTCGCATTGATTAGCTCAGGGGGGTCGGGCCGAGGTCACGGCCCCTTTGGTGGAACGACTGAGCTGCAGGTGGTGCATAACAAACGAGAACTGGTCTGAGGACGTTGGAATGCCGTCTAAACCCAACTGGTCCACGGCAACAGTTGGTTGGGCCATCCCCGACGATCAGGCCGTCATCAGGCCCAACATGGCCAGCAGAGGAAGGGACGAACTAAGCCATATATTTATGATACAACCATCAGGCTATTTGACTTATAACCGTGACGTCACTGGCCCACGCTCCAAAACACTGCCATCCGGTGTCCCTAAAACACCGCAATCTGTTCTGCGCAAAATATTTAAGGTTACGGATCCGAGCCACTACAATGGTGGAGCTATGATCCCTTTTTACGGCATTTCATAACCAAGTTATAGCCCTGATAAATCATTAAAGGCTGCTGTCTTTGAATTCCTGCACTTTTGATAGGGGGCTTTCACTTTTCTCATCGAAGTTTGATATAATGCCATTACTGAAACTTAGGAATGTGACGTCGATTAACCTGGAGCCTCAGACATACAAGAGAGTACCTCTGTTCTTCTTTTATTTTGCTGATTTCCGGGGATCTCAGATTTTAACAACGGTCTGCCTTCAGGTCACCCTGTGCTGCTCCTCTCCCACTTTTTTGCACTTAATTCTGCCTTTTTCAAAAGCTTCGATTCATACCATGTCTTCCCATTAATGATTACAGCAAGTCCAGATGTGTCATAATGGTACATTTCGTTAATCAATGTTACAAGAAGAGCTGTGCTTCATTTGCCTTTGATATACTGACTGACAGTGGGACAAATTGTTATGATTAGGCCGTTAAGATGATGAGCGAAGCTACATAAATCTGTTGCGCACTGACATCTCAAAGATGGATCAACAGTACACGTTCTTGAATCAGTAATGAACCAGGGATTGAATGTTTCATTGTGAAGCAACTCTATCTGTTGATCTGATTATGACATCAGTTCAAACGTTAAATAAAAATCGGGTACTCTGCGTGGAGTCCAGTGTATCATAGACCAAAAATCAGTTCCCAAGCCACGAGTGGTTCATACTTCCAGTACCACATGCCTGTCGTGTTTTGACAGGAAACTTGTGTTTACAACTCGTTTTGATCCTAGGTCGATTACAGTTATCTGTCAGACATACCTCCTGTCACGTCTCTTTTAGTCAACCCTATTCCCGGCAGGGAGCTGAATCGGCCCCCTCGGATTTTTTGCTCGCCAATTCCAGGGTTTTTGACACAGCCTCACGAAACTTTGAGGCTTTTCCTAGCCAATTTTTTTACGTACTGTGACAAAATTTCGTAATTCCATTTTCCTCAGGGGCAGAGCCAGGCAACATTTTTGGGAGGCACCTCAGGCCATTTTCGGCTCTGTTCAGGGTAAAAGGAAAATGACTGCCAAAAAATAGCGTTTTTAAGATAGAACTTAAAACTTCACATGGATGTATAGCAAAATGGTTGGGCAACGTGCAAATACAATTTTGTTTATCTGAGATCACTTTACAAGGTCAGGTCAAGGTTAAAAGTCAAAACTCGCCTTTACAGTAATAACTTTGGCGCTATTTCTTCAAACGCCAAACCCGAAAAATATATGACGTAGAAAGATGCCCTCTACTTGTGTATCAAGTTTCAGTTTGATATCAGGTCGGGTCACAGAGCTATGATCTAAAACGTCAGTGCGCGTACCACAATAGCCGTAAACTGGAATTTTTGAAACAGTGAATTTAAATGATTGAAAACGTTCATAGGTACCATTAAATGCACACAAGGCCATTCCAAATGATTCCATGGTCACTGGAGGTTATTTAAGGTCAAGGGTCACAAGCTGATCTAAGAGAGCGTGCGACCATGACAGTTCCCCCTTTTTCATGTCCCTGGTACCGCCTATGCGAACATTATAAGAACACTGTAATAGGATTTATACTTCTTTAGCATAACATGACTAGCAGAATCCAAAAAAGCGCTTTTACTTTTTTGGTGCATTCAGTTTTCGAAAAAATTGCCCTCCTAATTTCGAAACCATGTGAACACCTATGATTTCCTTAAAATTTCAAATGTGTATACCAATGGAAAAAGTCCATTCATAATCTCTCGATTCATGCCAATTCCATCGAAATCGGCCCATAAACAACAAAGTTATAAGAAGTCCAAAGGATCCCCCATTTCGATATTTTGCTCCTCGTATCCACTTCTTTCAAAATTTTGAAAATTTAATTTGTTTTCTCACGTCTCTCACGTCTCAGGTTATGTCACGGCAAATCGATTCTCGTTTGTTGCGGCGAAATCGGATGAGTAGTTCTCGAGATCTCGGGGGGGGGGGCCAATCTGCCCCCCACCTGACGGGAATCGGCCATGCCGTGTAGCCCCTCCGGGAATAGAGTTAAGCCCATACAAAATGCTGGACATAGGTGGAGTTTCGCCATGTTTACAGATGCCAGTGCACTCTCATAGCTAATGTCAACCGGAGCATCTTCAAATGTTGCCCAATGTTGCTCAAATCGTGTGCAGGAATAACTGAACAACGGCATCACATAAACATAATGACAGTTTACAGTTTTGCGCACTGATGGGATGAGGGTATATTTTGTCCCTTCCTGTCTTCTGATTTACGCCACTGATTGCAACGAAATTCTGTGGGAAGGAAGCATGCATAGTGAACTTGCATTCCTCAGAAAATGAATGGCAAAGGTTACGCCTATTAAGGCTAAACGAATCAACTGTCGAATTAGTAGCGCCCCTCCTTTCTCAAAAACTACAGAACCGATGGCTGCAAAATTTTGCTGAGTCTTAATCCATACCACGGCATAGTGTTCCGCGAAACGAGGCTGAACTAGGTCAGGTCACGCAAGGTCACCCCGCGTCACCATTTGAAAATGTTGCATTTTATCGAAACTGATCATAATACAGTCTGGTGGGTTGTTACGAGGTAGGATATTCTTGTATAACTGTACGTTAGGCGACTTACTTAGGTTGTCTGAGGTCATTTAGGGTCATCCGAGGTCAACAAAATACACCACCACAAAATGAAATTGAGATCATTTGGTCGCATCCTGAAAAAGTTAGCAATTTTTCATTCACACTAATTGACCTTAGATCAAC